>BQNB010022240.1:2604-63234 GCA_026074375.1 Tanacetum coccineum | reverse complement strand
TATATGACTCAATTCTAATGCATTAAGATAACATATATGACTCAAACAAAGCAACAAAAATGCAGTTTCATAACATCTTAATAACAAGCAGTTTAAGAAGCTCATACAATGACATATTCTAGATTTAGAAAGACAAAACCTTAAAACTTAGTTTTATACCTTAAAAGCTTTTGGAAACTGATTTTAAGGCCTAATAGAAGCTTAATAAAGTTGGCTTAAAGGACAATTAAGACTCAAGCAGTATTAACATAAGTTAATACTGCTTGTGCCAAACACCCCTTTAAGACTTTAAAAACTCTAATTAAGCTTAAAACAGAATTCAAAAGTCATTTAAAAGTAAAAACAGATTAAGCTTATGGTATAATAAAGACATTTAAGCAATTTCCAAACAATAATAAGCACTAGAATAAGCAGTGATTAAAACAGATTTGAAGCTAAAAGAGAGAAAATAGAAAGTGTACCTTGATCCTAGCTCAAACAAGGATCGAAAATGCTCAAAGGAGCTTATCTACAAGCTCCAGCTTGTTAAAAACAAGCTGGTAAGGTCCATAAGCCCGTCCATTATTGGCTTATCATCCAAAATATAAGCTGAGGTAATTTGTGAGGGTGGAATTTAGGGTAAATGCTTAATCAGTTTAAACTTAAGGTGAGCTAAACTAATTAAGCAAAAGCTTATATAGTAATGAGCTTATTTTGAGCTTATTAAGTCATATTTAAACTCATCTAAATGAATTTTTCATAACAGTAAATCATAAGTTTAAAACACAATATTAATGAAACTTGAATTTTATTAATAACAAAAGGGAGTACAAGGTTTTTAAAGAGAATGTTACATTAAAATGAGATAATAAGCTAAAAAACTACACTAATAAGCTACTAAAATTACTATAAGCTAGATATCTCTTCTTTGTGTGAGACCTCCACTATTTATAGTGCTAAGCAGAAGGATCCAGAAGGAGGAGCATCCTTGAAGCATTAAATCCTAGCCCTTGATTCCAAACCGCCTCAATATCAATCATTCTTAGCCCTTGGATCATGTGCCATGTTTCACAGCCAATCACGGAGTGTGTGATTGCCAGCGTGGCTAAATGAGAGTGTCAGACGTGTTAGCTTTTAGAAGGACTTGAGAGTGGGTGTGTGGAGTGAAAGGAATTACCCCTTTGATATGTTTGACTTGGACTATGGAAAATGGGATTGGGCCTTGACATATTAATTTTGGGCCAGGGTTTTATTGATTTGGGCTAGGAATGGATTAAGGATTTATGGGTTTAAATTTGGGCTAAGGTGTATATAACTCATATTAATGGGCTGACTTGGCCCGTTAAACGGGTACAGGTTGGCCCATTAAGAATAAATATGCCTTCGGCTTCGGTTTTCCACGCTCTTTTCATTCTCGTGCTCAGTTTTGTCCGTTTTGGCTTCGTTTTTGTCCTTTTTGTGATATATCCGTACCTGCAAGACACAATTCAAGAAATACACATATACAATGTGTTATCCCAAAAGCTTAATCCATTTCACAACAATAAGCTATACCAATAAGCAAAATAGTAGAAAAGAGATAAGAGAAAAGTTGGAAGATTTATTAGAGAGAAACTAGAGATGGAAGATTACACACACACACAAATTATGCAAATGGTAACCAACACCCTCTCCATGTGTGGAGAGGGTTCTATTTATACCCTTGAGCCATAAGTGGCTTGTGGGCTTTTCTACTTGGGCCGGGCTTGGCTAAACTTGGGCTTTGAGCCCGAAACACGGACAATATTAGATTACAATCCAAGCCCGTTGAACCCGACTAGCCTATTACTTAACAAGACTAATTACGACTAATAAGACCGATAACAGCATGGTTGTTAAGATCCCGATCCTGATCTTAGGATCTTACGATTTTACGATACTGCAAAGCAAAAACGATCCAGATCCTACGTAGGATCTTTGCTTGCTTAGGATCTTATAGGATCCCGATCTTGACCATAGGATCTTAAGATCTACTACGATCCGATCTTACTTTTTCTCGAACCACGAACTAAAATCTACGAATTTATGGGTTGTGTTTCCTAGATATTAAAAAAACAACAAGTTAATCTTCTTAAACATTTTATAATTATAATTTATGACAACATTCCTATTAAACATTTATATAATTTTGTGTTTATGATATATGTAATAATTTGTAGATTTATATAATATTAGAAAGACTATTAAGAAAATGACATTATAGTAGGATCTTACGATCCCGATCCTACCTTAAGATCTCGATCTTGCAATGACGAAAATGATCCTGGGTAGGATCCCGATCTTGACAGCCTTAATGTAAGCTATTCTCCCTTTCATCTTTAACACGAGTTTCTAAAAGGAATCATGAAGGTGCACATGGTGAACCGTGCACAGTGCACTCATTTAGAAACATTGTATTTTCAAACATAAGTTTAATCTTCTACACAGGTTTCTGAATATATCAAAGATGCAGATCGGTGGAGGTGTTGATGACAACATATTAGAGCACGAAATGTACAATTTACCACGAATGAGAAAAGCAGCATCCACATGATGCAAAGTATATCAAATCCCGATGGATTGAATGCAAGAAACATGATTTGTTGCTCAAGTAATTCCTTTTTGGTTTTGAACCTCGGATTGATATAAAGTTTGAGGTATCAAGATTAGAACAAATCTCAATACTTGGAATCACATTTACATGATTTTCATCCTAAATCATACATTTCAAGACTAGTGGCTTATATCTTAAAACTAACATACGACCAATAATTGCCAACACCTCATTGTTTAAAAGGCTTCGTAATTGTTTGGAAATAATTACATAGTTTTTAAAAGCCTTGAGGGGAGATGAATATCTACGGGATAGTATTTGAGCTATTTATTCATTCGCTACAAGATTTTCAAGTATATGTGCGAAACAAAGTATTAGCTGATTATGAGGTATCCGAAACTAACAAGGGAAAAAGAAGTATACACACGAGTTAGCCATTCCTTTTCTTCATTTTATCCATGTCCAAGAAGACAAAAGACTCATAACTGGCAGAGAAAATTATTGTGAAATACATATGATTTTTGGTGCGATATTTTCAACCAGAGGGGGAAGAGAAAACTTCTTAATTTTTAGTATGACATCATTTGAGCTTTCCATGGGAAGTGTTGTGAGAAGACTTATTGAGCGTGATAAGACATAAGAATTGATTCCATTAATTATTAAAACCGAATGGTTAATACTAAGCTTATAATCAACAAAGAATTAATATTTGTATAAAAGAGGTACATCCATAGTAATGGAAGATTCCTTTAGATAGTTTAGTTCTCCTTCAGGAAGTAAATGTGTACATCCTAGACTTAGTTGTCTTTGGTGTTATCATTTTGGCTACTTAGAGGCATTATTTGTCTACATCCAGGACTTAGTTGACTTTGGTGTTACAATTTATATCATCACTATCCTGAAGGGAGAAATACGCACATCTAGGACTTAATTGACTTTGGTGTTACGTTTTTGAATTCTTGAAAGGGATTAAGTGTGTACTTCAAGTATTTGGGCTTTATATAATAAGACTTCTTGATGCGGCTTGCAAGAAATCTTTTAATCTACTCAAGAAAGGATTGCTCGTTCGGGGGGAAGCTAATAAAGCTTCTAAAAGGAGAAAAACGAGACTGACCACAGAGTGCTGGTTCGAACAGAGTGACAATGTAAGTCGCTCTTGGCTTTGTACATTTGGTCATGTATCAAAACAATTATCTTGTATATTTATGTAGTGTAGATCAATAAATGAATAGTGCTGGAGTACAATTTTTGAAGAATTTTTTGATAGATTCAAAATCTTTCAATATTATTTACTCAACACTATATCATACCTTCATAAATTGAGGGGGAGCATAAAATTGTTCCTAATAAGCATGCTAAATCAGACAACATTTTTTTCCCCAAAAGCCTTTCGAAATATTTTAATCAATTGATATACAAAATATCAGAGATTTGTCATTTTTGATAAGGGGAGAAAATGTGATTAAAATATGCAATTAATAAATGTGATCATTATGACTCAAGTGCGGTCTCCTCCCTTCATGTGCAAAACACTTTCGAATATCGATGCACATGTGTAGGGCGAGTAGTTATGACAAATGAAAACTTCAAGGTACAAATGTTTTTTATTTATATCACAAGTACCTTGATTGATTTTCAAATAGTTTTACAGATTCAATGGCAATACCAAATGACCGACCAAGTTACGTGTATCAAGGAGATATAAGGCAGTTAAGGTTAGGTATTTTTTCTGTGATCCAGCCAGAAACGGAGGGATCTATCCAGGGACACTCCAATTGAAAGAGTAGAAGTCCTTAGGTATGATATAAAAAAGGAGTAAAGTGAGATTGAGAAGAATGTTATCCAAGGCATGAGTTATCACCAAAACAAACCCAACATGGTGATGATGAGGACGCGTTGGTTTAACATTGAAGAGGTTGAAGAATTAAGAAATGTAAGGATAAATGGTGTAAAGAAAGAAGCCCTCCATACACTTTAGGTAGAAACCGGGTCAATACATATGTTATCAGAATCACACAGTTGATTGCTGATATTGAAGATAGTCATCATGGACCTAGTGATGCAATGCAAAACCCTCTCAGCTACTCAGGCTTCTCTCAAAAGAAGTTTGTTTCATTTCTCACTGAGATTAAACACATTTCTATCGACTTTCTCACTCCGAGTTAGTTGGTATTGAAAAGGTGGCAGTCTGCTCCAGCCTTCGATCACTAAAACCAAAATGCACTTATCGAGTCTAGAGCTAAAGAGATCAATCTATAAATCTCATTAGGACACAAATCCAGAATACATTTGTTATTCACAAACTGTGAACACAAGTGATATCTAAGAGTCCTACGCATTATCCTTGTGATTTTGCTAGAACATTTAGAGTGATACTCTTAAGTATTCATATTGACGGATGGAAATCATACCAATGTCAACATCAAACATTACTGCGGTAGGTGACTTATGAGATTCTATACGAATCAAGCTTGTGTCAACTGTATATCGATTTAGGTCTAATAAATGAATTGACGACTCAATGAGTAAGATAGTAAATAATTGATTCGCTCTTATCGTGTTGTCTGCTTTAAGACGTTCTGATAATGATAACAAGCTAGTGCAGCTAGAAATCTTGTCAAGGAGATTCTTTGAATCTACCTGATCACAGGTACAATATTCGTACTGTAAAATAGGAAACTAGAGGTTTTCGCAACCGAACCTAGACGAATGACAAAGCCATGTTCGTCCATATAAACTGTTTATTCTAACCCTTAATTGAAAGATTATACAAAGGTGGAGGTTCCTCCATTCCAACTGAGTCAGATTTATAACCGCATGCTCATACTCATGACCAACAAATTTCAAGAAATCAAGAAAGCTCAAGAACAAATAAATACAAAGACTTTCGCTACTCTGTCACGTACAAGGAATTCCTCAACTGTCAACCTCTTAATTTCAAGGGTACTGAAGGGGCTGTAGGATTAGTCCGATGGTTTGAGAAAATGGAATATGTATTCCATATCAGTAACTATGTGGTGGAGTATCAAGTGAAGTATGCCACTTGTACATTGCTGAATGGTGCTCTAACATGGTGGAACTCCCATGTTAGGACCGTTGGACATGATGCAGCTTATGAATGTCTTGGAAGGATTTGATGAAGATGATGACTGAAGCTTACTGCCCAAGGAACAAAATTCAGAAACTAGAGAGTGAGTTGTGGAATCTGACGGTGAAGGGTACCAATGTTATGGGTTATTGTTAGGAATACAGAAAAGACTCGGTCACTCCATGTATTTATAGTTTAGCTCGTAGTCTACGCGAAATATTAAGTTGGAAGCTAACCGAGTCAAACCTTGGACTATCCATGTTTGACCAAACCATGTAAGGATATAAATACCCTCTCCACACATATAGAGGGTGTTGGTTCTTTTCATAATACACACACAAATCTTGTTTCTCTCTCTAGAAAGTTTACCAACCACTTTCTCTCTCTGGGATTAGTATTTAATCTTCTTTGTATGACTTGGATATTGATTCTACAATTGGTATCAATCGCCATGGGATGATTTAGTATGTTTGTGTGCGTTTTATCTTGGAAAAACTTGATTTTTTGGGTATTTTTGGCTAATATATACGAAAAAATAATTAAAAACCAATTGTTTTATGTTCAAAATGTGAAATATTGGCTTTTTATGTTAGATATAGGCTAAATATACTTAGTTTTGCAAAAAGAATCAAGAAAAAATGTTGAAAATTATGTTAGTTAAGAGATTTTTTGAGTTTTGTTCTTTGTGTTCATTTTCGTGGTTTAAAACCTTTAACCCCACGGTTTAAGGTTTGAATCCCACGGTTTATAGGGAAGTGACCACGCTTTAAATAAAAGTGCTCGCGGTTTATAGGTTTGAATCCCGCGGTTTACCAAAAGTTTACCCGCGGTTTATCAGGACTTTTCCTGCGGTTTATCAGGACTTTTCCCGCGGTTTACAAGATTATTTCCCGCGATTTACAGGACTTATTCCTGCGATTTATCTACAATACTTTTCGCGGTTTATCTTCTTTCATCCCGCGATTTACAGGAGTTCTATAGCATGATTTACGAATTCTAATCCCGCAGTTTATCTTATAACTCGCGGTTTATAGGGACTTTCAGTGGTTTAGTAAAATCCGCGGTTTAACTTTAAAACCCGCGGTTTATGGACTAATCCCGTGGTTTAAGCCACTGCCACCAAGCCTCAAATCTATATGATCAGTATAGATCGTGTTACTCAACAATAACAAGGATCAAGTTACCTTGATACTTTGAGGGCTACACACCACGATAGAATGTCTACATGTATCTTGTGTACACACACACACTTTTCTGGATACTAAAACTATGTGTCTATGATCTCTTTATATAGAGAGATCATGACTTACAAAGGAAGTTAACATAAAGATATAAACAAGTAAATCTTTTAAACACTGCTTATCCCTAGCAGTAGTAATATCACGAAGCGGTATTAACTTTTAAACTTACTACTGTTTGCACATAATTACAAACCAGCAGTATTAATACTACTTCCAACATATGTAACAACCAATTCACATAAGGAGTCCAAGACTTACAAAGGAAGATAAACATTAGACAAATAAATCTTTTAAATATTTAGGAATATCTTCTGTTATTTTAATCTGAATAAGATCTCCTAGAATCTTCAAAATCTTCCATCTTTTAAAGAATTCCAGCTTTTGCATTTAAGTCATTTTGTTTCATTCTTTTATTTATTTTGTCTCATCAAATTAAGAATCCCAACATTTTGTGTATTAAGAATGAAGAGTATTAAGGAGTTTCCTCACAAATACTTAAACAAACGATGATCAAAGAATGCTAAGCTTTTCAATACTGCAGAATCGTTGCAACCATCTAAGAAAATCAAGAAAATAGTAGAACCGACAAATTCCTTTGTACCATGCCACACCAAGGATCTATAAGTTGCAACCTGTTAATATTTCTTCCCTTTTTTTTATCATAATCCAATAGGGGACATATGAATATAAGCAACTTTGATTTTAACCACTACAAACCAATATCACACTTCTAATCTAACCCTTCTATCTCCTCAAATTACCCACCATTAAACACAATAAGAATAATGAACTTGAGTAGCAGAAGCTCACACTAGTAGTAGTAATAATGACTAGCAGTAGTAAAAACATTCACCTCATGTAGCATATGAATGGTTAAACATTTTAACATTAAGCTTCCCCTGAAACCCATATGTTAACCATTTCGTGAATCTTTAATTCTGTAGGCTCTATGTAATGATTACTGATGAAGAAAACTAAGTATAACAAACTTGATGCTAAAGTAGAATAACCCAAACTTGTGTCTTATATCTTGTACTATCCACGTGACATCAAACTTATAAATAAATCTATGAAATATAAGTAGATCACAACCTCTTGACAAAAATACTCATCTTCTATGAGATACATAACCAAAGTGATAGCAAATATGAGCATTGAGCACCATAAGTTAGATCACACACCTTTGCTAGATTTGTCAAGTCTTCGTCACATCGTTTCTAAGCACAAACAAGTTATCTTTAAAGTGTAACACTCACTTTAAGATATGATAAGAACACGCATCCAAAAAACTCCACTTTAACTTCAAATAAGTGATAAATAATCCTCTTCGTAACCAATTAACCCAATAAATCCAAAAATGAGCCTTTTAAACGTTTAAGAATATTTAAAATCATAACCTTCTGTGTGTGTTATCTGAGATCCAAAATTAAGTGTTACTTGATATCAAATACAACAAGCAACAGTAACATCTTTGAGCAGTACTAAGTGGATAAGCTAGCAATACAAACTGACAGCGTTAACATGTAATCAATCCAAGTAGCATAATCCGTTTAAACTGAGCAGCACTAAGTTGCTTGGCAGCACAAACTCTCAAAGATACAAAGCAGTACTTACTTTCTATACGAGCAGCACTAACCAACCTTTTAATCCCAAGCAGTATTAACATACTTGAGATAAAGCTAATAGTATTACGGTCTCCTGGCAGCACTAACTTACATAAGCAGCACTAATAATCATAAGCAGCAACACTAACCTTCAAAGATAAGGCTATTCTGTATTTAATGCCATTGGCTTGTATAAAACCATACGATGGCAGTACTACCTTGTAACCACTTGTAAAAACATCCAGTACGACACTTTTAGTGTCACAAAGCTGTCCATCGGGATTCAAATAAATTAGTGATATTTGCTTAATTGTATATTAAATCACCCGGGATTTTACCAAATAAAAGCCAAGAAAATGCCAAAAGAATAGAAAATGTGTGCTTTTGTGTCTTATTGTGCAGGTAAGGATTGAAAAGACAAAAAGAAGCAAAAACGATCAAAAACCGACAAGATACGAGGAAAAGACAAAGAGTCAAGTGTAGACAAAGAATTCAGCTAGAAATCGCAGCCGGATCAGCCCGACACAGTCAAACTCAGTCAAAGAAAGAAACAAAGAAGTCAAAGACCCAAATTACAAATCAAGGGGCCATTGTTGACAAGTATCCAAAGACTAAAGGGCTTATTTTGAAGAAATGAGTCTCAAGGACCAAAGTTGCCAAAAGGAAACTTTGCTTTATTAAGAAGAAAAGAGAACAAAACACAACAAGGGCCGAATTTGCAATTTCTCAAACCTTGTTTACACTACAAAAGGGGCGGCTACAACAACAAGGACTAGTTATGACAACACTTCAAACTTTCAAAATAATACCCCGATTAAAAGCAAACAACCTCCAACAGATACAACTACTTTTCCACCCCAATTACCACACTAAACCCAATCGCGTTTTACCAAACCCGTCCCTTTTCCCTCTATAACTTTCGTTACTTACACACTTCTTCCATTCAACATAAACCACCGTGGTAAGCACTCATGGCCTTGCCACTCTTCAATTGGATCAAACGGCAATTAAGCTCAATAAGGATCTAACTGGCTGTGATTTAAAGGAACTCTCTAGACCTCCTTTCCCCTCTTCACCCTCTCTTTCTAATAAATAGCAATCTAGGAGTTTCATTTTTGAGTAGTTAATTTTTCTGTTCTTTCCACTTTTACTTTCGTAAATTTCGTTTTTAAGCAAATTAAGCTCTCAATTAAGAATTTTAAGCTGTTCAGCTTTTGTAATCTTTTCTCACTTTTCCATTGTACTTATCCAGTTTATGTAATTTCAAGCACTTTTTAAAGTGTTTGTGTTCTTTGATTTAAATTTCAAATCGTTTTTGATCAATAAGCTCTAAATAAGCTAAGTGAGCTTATTGATTCTCATAAGCTCATTATTAGTTTAATTTTGTTCATTAAGCTTTAATCTACTCATTTTTACTTATTCACACTAAGATCATGATCACTTGAATACTTTTGAGCTCAATTTGGAAGGACAAGAGGAAATAAGCTCAAAATAAGCATAAGCCAGCTTATGCAGGTCTAGAGGCAAGGTGCCATTAGGTTTAAGCATTTTTAAGAGCTACTCACTCAACTAGGAGTAGCTATGTTCTTGATAGACTTCCAATTTCAGGTCACTGTCTTTTATTTCATTAGCCAATTCTTAAGCTTATTTCAACTTGCTCTTATTTCCTTTATGCATCTCATTTTAATCCTGTTTCATTAGTTTACTTAGCTTATACTTGTATTGTTTTAAGTCTATTTTAGCTTAAAAACCAGTAAAAACTTCATTGCCATTTAATTCATGTCATTTAATTGTAATTAAAGCATATATCATAGATAAGTTGCTTATTTTGCTTAATAAGCTACTAATTTTTCAGTTCAAAAAGCTTCATTAGTATTATAATAGTAGAAGTAGCTAAAAAGTTTTAGCTGTTTTAGTTTTTAAAAAGTTTTTAATCTCATTTTGTTTTGACAGCAATTTTTAAAGGAGTGTTTGGATTTGGTTGATATTGACCTTTAAAGTCCAATTACTTTTTGTTAACTTGTTTACTCAGTTTAGTTAAGTAGAATTAGCAAGTTCTCAATAAGTTTTAGAATTTAGTTTGCAAAATTACAAAGTTTAAGTGCTAAAAATACTTTGCCAGCACCAGGGCAAGTTTTACAGTTTAAGTAAGTTTGGATTTTAGGATTTTATAAGCAATTAAGGCTTATATTTAGTTAAGGCAATTAGAAAAGCATTTATGTTTACTTTGTTGTAGTGATTCTCAAGTTGAAGTATCACTTGCATATAACTGTCCTTGCAAAGTGCACCAGCAAGCATAGTGCATCAGCAAAGAACCTTCAATTTTCTCTTTGATATTCTTCTATTTTCTATGGAAACCTTGCAAATCTTTTTAGCTAGATGGATTTTAGATAAGTAGGTTTGGTACTTTCAAATTTTCAGCACTTAAAATCCCAAAAATAAGCTGTTAAGCTTAGTCAAAAATAAGCTCTCAAAGCTGTTTCATTGAACTTTGCATTTTCCAGCCTCATTCTCTTTCTAATATTGTTAACACTAGGGTATTATTTAGTTTGGAAAACCTTTTAATAACATCTAATCTTCAAATAAGCAACTTTTTAGTTTTCATATCTTCATGTCAACTTAAGCTCTCAATAGCCCAAAATCCAAAATACTCTTAAATTCATACTTTCTGTAGTTCCAGCAACTCTTTTGCATATTTTATAGCTTATTTTTTGGTAAAGTGAAGGAGCCTTTATTAAAGTTGTTAGGATTAAAGCTAATAAGCAACTTGTAGTTTTAAGTTTTTGCTAATTCTCAAAATTTAATAAGCCAAAAATTAGAAATAAGCTAGGGTCTGTTTGGTATTTTCCTTAAAGAACAAGGGTACCCGTTTTCAATAGAGTGTAAATTTACCAAATTTAGCCCGCCTAACCCGTTCATAACTTTAATTTAGTTCTATTTTACCCAGTCTTTTTCTATTTTCTTTAATTTCCTTTTTATTATTAAAAATATAATTAGAAATTAGGTTAAATTTTTAATAAATCAAATTAGTTGAAAAATAAAAAGTAGAAATTAGGGCTTTTATTTTTTATAACTTTCTGCACTTAATTAGTTTCTAAAAATCATTTTTCCACATTTTTCCCATTAAATTTGTATTTTCTAGGAATTAAAATAGTTTTTAGTTATTACTTTTTCTTAGATAAATCATATAAAATAGAAAAATTAGTTGAAATAAATTTTTAAAATTCTTCTGTTGCATTAATTTTCATTTGAATCTAGTATTTTTGAATAATTAAAGAAAAATTTTAGTTTGTATTAATTTTAGAAAAAGTTTACTTTTGTTAAATCATAAATTCTTGAAAATTCATAAAAAATTCAAAATACATAAAAAATTCTATTCTTTTTCTAAAAATTTCATTTTAAAATTTGGTGATTTTTAGATATTAAATTTGTTAAAAGTTGTGTAGTTGTTTTTATAATTTCGTTTTAGCTCGCGTTTAATACATTTTGCTGCTTAATTTTCGTGTGCTTATTTTCATTGTTTCTTTAATCCTTGCTTAACATTGTAGTATAATCAACAAATCATATATCCTTTATCATTCTAAGCGCGAATCAGAAGTATTCCAAATTCTCAATTCGATTTCCGTTGGGACAGACCGGAGTTGTACAATACTTCCCGGATAAAATATACGTTTTGTTTGTTTCTTTTGTGAGATTTTTACCTTTAAATTTTCTTGGTTTGAGAAGTATTTTGGAAGAATTCTTACGGGATTATAAACTCTTTACGTTATATATTTGATTACACAACAAAATTTTGGCGCCGTTGCGGGAATTCTGTGAAGATTAGTTGAATGAGTATTCGTTTTGAAGTAGAGTTTGAGATCCTTCTCCATTGGAAGTTTTTTGCTATATTTTTGAAAATTAAAAAGTTTCATTATTCGATTCCTATTCGAATTAAGTAAAAAAAAAAAAAATATAAAAATATTTATTACTAACATTCTGAGATACTTGATTTCCATCTTAAACCATTCCAATTAACAACAAAAACAAAATCGCTAAGTAGTACGTTTGCGAGGTACGACGGACCTTTAAGTGTTACAAACCTATAAGGTGAGTTTTTAAGGGAAAGTGATAGCTATTCTCTAAGCAGTCATTGCGGCTCGCTAAGCTTTTCCGCTCACTTGTGAGTATTCTTAGAGACTTATCGTGAAGCTTGTAATAATCGATTACCAAAAAGATTTTTGTTTTCATTCTCATTAAAAATTAAAAATTTAATTCTTCCCAAAAATAATCTTCTTAATCTCAAATTCTTCTTTCTCTTATTTTCCATTAGTGCATGCGCACTCGTTTCATCCTTGGTAATTATACTATCCCATGAAGAGTATTAGTCGACGATTCTCGAACACGACAGGAGGCCAATCCTCTCAATTTGATCCGATTCAATGGCGACGAGTTCCGTCCTATGGCTGAGCAACTCCAAGCTCCACGGGGGGTTGAAAGGCTATTGTTGTTACCGATTAATAAATGCTTCAAAACTTTGAACTCAATCTTCCATCATTTATTTGGTTCAGAATCCGGAATTTTGTCGAGGGGTAACGCTGGAGGTGCCTCAAGCTCATATTCGTAATTTTTGTGAGGCATTACGTATACATCAATGGTACCCGGATTGTACCTAACCATACCAACAAACTTCTTCTCTTTCCATTTTCTCTAGATGGGGTAGCCAAGCGTGGCTAGAAAAAGAACCAAATTCCATTCTCACATGGGATGATCTTAGTTTCTAAGTCTCACACTTTTTCTTCCCACCTTCAAAGGACCACCATCTTCGGAACGAAAATTACGAATTTTCGTCAAATTGCTCAAGAATTTTCTCCGAAGCTTGGGAGCGTTTTAAGAACTTCTTAGGAAGTTGTCCTCCACCTTGGTTTGTTCACTCATGCACCGATTAGATACATTTTATAAATTCCTTAAGCTATAATGACCAAGATCGTCTCTTAATTCTGCTGCCGGAGGCAATTTTCACTACAAAAGTCCAAAAGAAGGTTACAAATCATAGAGAACAAAAGCCAATGTTAGATGTTCACGGATCTGCGTGATGCTGGAGTGAGTACGAAATGCTTCCTCCTTCTTCTAATTCTTCATCTAACTTTAGTTACAACATAATGGCAGCAGCATTAGAGGGATAAGATGACCATACCTTTAGGAATGAAATGAATGAGATGTAAAAAAACATGATGAAAGATTTTGTGTCTACTCCCGTTCGATCAAAGCGGTTGAGAAAGGTTATTCCACTTGTGGTATCAATCATAGTTTTATATGTGCCCAATGACTAGAGGGAGGTGTCGAACTAGCCCCGGTGTATATGATTAATTTCCAAACAATTTCAACAAACCGCTTCGGTTAGGTAATTTTGTTCAAATGGAAATTCGTGGTACCGTGGTCTACCAACTTAGCAAACCATTTACTCATCCACTGGTTTTCCTTTAAACCAAAAGTAAACCACCAATCAAGGGAATATCCTCATCAAATTGTTCATTACCATAGTTCACCACTAAATCTCAAATTGTGCTTGCTAAGTCCAATTGGATAATTTCAAGGAAGAACCAGCCTGAGGGTAGTATGCAGGCTATGAGAATCATATTACCAATCTGAAAAGCTGAAAATTAGAGTGAGTTCAAGCTACTGTACATAAACCAAAATCAAACTCTTTAAAAGGAGAATTCAAGAATGAGTTGAAATACTCATCATAATCTTTTTCATAAATCAACAAAATGAATGCAAAAACAATTTGCAAAACATTCGTTGAGTGTTTCTTCCAAACCAAAGTCAGCCTTTCAACTTAACTTCTTACTTCTATGGTACCTATCTTTACCCAAGTTAATTCCATCGCAAACCCAAGGGGTGAAGTTAGAGCCATTACGACTCGAAGCGGACTTTCTTACACACCAGTTCCACCAATTCCACCACCTCTCTATGATGTTAATGAACCTTTGATTGAAAAGGAACCGAGAGTGACAAGGATTATGTGCTACGAGCTCCAAAAACATCCTTACTCCGGTTATCCAAAAAATCTCATGATTCCGGTTAATACCTGCTCTCGTGAAGCACAGTCCAAAATTCTCCTGAGCCTTCTTATGCTCAAGTTGATAATTCTCCACCTTCAAAAAGACCTTCTAAAGAGACACGTCTTCATACTCCTTCTAGGGTTTTATTAGAACGTGAAAAAAAAGATTCAAATGATAAAGTGCAAATTTCAAAAGGTTTTGGGAAATGTTCAAAAGATTCATGTGACATTACTTTGGCGGATGCTTTGATATTTATTGCTAAGGTACCAGAATAGATGTTAAAAAGCTTGCTGACAAACAAAGACAAATTGATTGAAATAGCAAAGACGCCAATGAATGCTAATTGTTCCGCGGTCATTCTCAAAAAGCTTCCCGAAAAGCTTGGTGACCCGGGTCGATTTCTCATTCCTTGTGGTTTTGGGGAGTTTGATAAACACTTGGCTCTAGCGGATCTAGGTGCGAGTATCAATCTCATGCCCTTGTCTATTTGGAAGAAACTTGGACTTCCTGACCTTACAAGTACTAAAATGGTTCTAGAATTAGCCGATCAGACATATTTCTAAACCCCTTTGGGATAGCGAAAGTGTTCGTAAAGGTCGGAAAAAATTTACTTCCCGGTCGATTTTGTGATTCTAGACTTTGTTGCAGAACCACGTGTTCTTCGAGACTTGGTTAGACTTTCTTATAGGTAACCGCTCGGGTTCTTAATTGGATGTTCTGGGGAAGGAGTTAGTCCTTAAGGGATGGTTTGGAAAGAATAGTTTTTAAACCAGATGGTAGTCAAGATAATGAGTCAATCCATATGATGAATGCTTATGATGACCAGGTCAAAGATGTTTGTGAACCTGAAAGTAATGATGATTCCACAACATCTGCTATTGTTGACGATTTTGAATCTCTTCTGGGGTGTTATTATTTAACAAAGGCAAGATCTTAATAGGAATTTTGATCCCAGTTGTAGAAGATGGGCTTGTTTTGCTAATTTAGTTAAGTGTACAATCACTAGCCAAGGAAGAGTATTCATTCTCGAAAAATGCTTCCATAAGTGCAATTTTCACATTATTTTTCCCAAACAATAATTTCTGTGGACTTCTTTCAAAATGGGGAATGAGGATCTTAATTTTGTTCCAAACAAAGAATTAGACAAAGAGATTTTCATTCCAATCCCAAGAGAGTCCAAAATTGGAAAAGATTGTGATTTTCCTTCTTGTGATGATTTTCAAAGCTTCAAGACTTTTTCAAATCCTCTCTTTGAGAAACAAGATGACTTTCCCCTCTAGAAGAAATGTCGATGTCATTTCTTTAAGGAGAAACTCTTAAGAGTTATTTGAACCCTCTTTTTGAAGATGACGAGGAAATCATTTCTAATGAGGCATCTAGCATAATTTCTCCTAAGATTGATGTTAAAACCATTATGTCTTTCTTTGCCCCAATTGGGAATTTTGCTAGAAAATGGGCAACAAGTGAGGTCGAAAAAGATAATGTTGAGGTTAATCATGAAGTTTTCAAAAGTGATAGTGAAAATGTTTTGGGGATTCATGATGATAAGGAAGAGGAAATTGCCTTCCTAGATAGTTTACTTGAAGATGTAAAATTTCTTGAAATGATGATAAAAAAGGTTGATTCTTTTGAAGTAAAACAAAAGAAGATTTTGAAACAAAAGTTGAAACTGAGAAAAAGGTAAAGGTTCAACGTTTTTCATCCCGACATTGAAATACTTGACCATTTGGAGACTACCTCTTATGTCGGGTTGACTTTGTGTTTTTTGAGGGATTTAATATGTGGATATGATATCCCCGATGATACAATCAGGGAAAGATTTTTGATCCAGGGGATTTTCTCATTGTGAGAATGATGTTTTTTATGTAAGAGTTCAAAGTTCAAAAGAGTTAGCTCCATCTAAAGCTCTTTTGACTCTTGATGTTTTTGACCCACTCCACCCACCCTTAATGGAATTTCATGTTACCAACGCATTTTCCGGGTTCATTTTTCTCTTGAAACTCTTTTCTAAAAAGTTTTTTGAACCCGGAATCAAAAATGCTATGGTATATCTTTCATCTCTAGTTTGGGGAGGTTTCCACCTCTTAGATTTTCTTCATCCTTCTTATTATCCACCATAAGAACCTAGTTTGGGGAAAGAGTCAAGCGAAGGGGACTCTATAATAAACAAGCGCTTCGTGGGAGGCACCCCATGCTTATCCTTTTATTTTCTTTTTAATTTTCTTTCTATTTTCTTTGCTTCCCCAAGGACAAATTAATTCGGGGGCGAGTATAGCTTGTACTCGGTTAACAAAAACTAAGCCGTTTTAGAGATGTTTTTGAGCTAACAATGTAAAAGATGAGAGGAAGCTTGTTCTTTTTCGTCTCTTGTTTGTTGTTTGTTTGTCTAGGTTTTCCGGATTTTGGAAGACTCATGGTTCAAAAATTGTGGAAGGACAAAGCAATGCCCACAATTTCCATTGATGTGATGGTCTCCAATTCATCTCTTTCATAAATAAGGAAATCTCTTATCCTTGTCTTTATCGACTAAACATCTATTCTTTTGGCATACCTTAAGAATTTTTGTTAAAGATTACTATTTGACCCTATTTTTAAACTTTGAGGACAAAGTTTCCATTTTTAGATTGGGAAGGAATATCTTCGAAATGACTTGCATTTCACTCAACCTTGTTTGAATCTTTTGAATTACGCAATATTGTGAAAAAGTGAGAAATTTTAAATTTTTGCTTAAATAAAAGCTCAAAAGAAGCTTCAGTTGGAAAAAAACACCCCTCTTCTTGGTAGTACCGTTGTGAGAAATAGGAGTTTAATTTTGATTGACGAACCGGTGAAAATGCCCTAGCTAGTTCGTTTAACCTATTCCTTTTGTAGGCCAAGCTTCAACAAATCCTATTACTTTGGAATTTAAAATGTGAAGAACGAGAAATGATGTGTTAAATATAAGGTAATTGCTTAACAAGGTTTTACTTTGGAAAACCTAAAGCTTATATGAATAATTGTGTCTTTTTACTCCCCCATAAGCCTCTTAACACACCTAATCATATCGTGCTCTTTTTTAATTTAGCTAAAGTCAACCCATGACTTTTAGAAAAAGTCTTACATTTTGAAAAAGAATTCATTTTGATAATGTAAGTAACGATTTTGTTTCAAATTTATAAGTTGCTTTTCTAAAATGAAAATTTTCCATTCTAGACCTACAAAAAGATAATTATAAAAAGAGATGCCAATGAAGCATTCAAATGCAAAAAGCATTATATTTCCGTGCCAATGAAGCAATCGAAAAAATAGATAAATAAAAAGCTTATAAGAAGCTTATAATCGTTGGCGTATTCCATGTTGAGAGAAAGACTCGGATGGGGTCGCAAACTAATGATTAAAACATGTACTTGAATCAAGGTTCCGAAGGCATTCATCGCTAGGGAGCCGGCCTAGGTGATGATTGCACTAAGGGACTTTGGATTCTAAGCTTTGAGAAAAGGTTGTCGCGAAACCCACAAACGTTAGCAGCGGAGTGGGGGTTTCGAACTAAGAACACCGTTGTTGTTGCGATATCCTATTGGGAGAAGGCCTAAGTAGCGGGTTCGAACTAAGAACAACATATCCTATTGTCAAGAAAAAAATAATTAATAGTACATGGAAAGTTTGTTAGGAGGTTATGTTTGTTGCGATATAGGCGGTGAGTGGTTTGAAAGTTTGAGAGATTGGCAGAAATCGTCCTTGTACCTTCATCCGCCCAAATGTAGTGTAAAAACAGGTTTAAGAATGGCAGTTTTGGTCCTTGTGTTTCTTTCTTTCTTCTCTTTTATAATACACTTTCTTCATTTTGCAATTTCAGTCCTTGATCTTTGAAACTTCACATAAGTTCTTTAAACTTTGAAGACTTGTCAATAATGGCCCCTGGCTTCATTATTTTGACCTTTGACTTTCATTCTTGATGTGTCGGGTTGATCCGGCTTTGATCTTTGGCTGTTTCTTCACTCTTGTTCTTGTCTCTTTCGTTCCTTGTCGGTTTTTGATCGTTTTTGCTTCTTTTTGTCTTTTCAATCCTTTCCTGCACAATTGGACACAAAAGCACACATTTTTCTATTCTTTTGGCATTTAATTGGCTTTTATTAGGCAAAATCCCGGGTAAATTAATGTACAATTAAGCAAATATCAACACACTTCATAACATTGCGTGAGGACACGGCAATCCTTTAGTTTGGGGAATTTTGATATTTGCTTAATTGTATACTAATTTACCCGGGATTTTGCCTAATAAAAGCCAAATAAAAGCCAATATAATGCCAAAAGAATAGAAAATGTGTGCTTTTGTGTCCAATTGTGCAGGAAAAGATTGAAAAGACAAAAAGAAGCAAAAACGATCAAAAACCGACAAGAAACGAGAAAAAGACAAAGAATCAAGAGCAAGACAAAGGAATCAGCCAGAAATCACAGCCGGATCAGCCCGACACAGTCAAACTCAGTCAAAGATAGAAATAAAGGAAGTCAAAAGCCAAAAGTCAAGTCAAGGGGCCATTATTGTCAAGTCTCCAAAGATTAAGAGCTTAATTGGAAGAGTTAAAAGATCAAGGACCAAAGTTGCCAAAAGGAAAAAATACTTTATTAAGAAGAAAAGAGAAGAAAACAACAACAAGGGCTAAAACTGCAATTTCGGAAACTCCTATTTACACTACAAAAGGGCAGTACAAAGACAAGGACGATTTCTGCCAATTACCCAAACTTTTCAAATAATACCCCGGTTATTTCTCAAACAGAATAACAACCCAACGATTTTAACCAACTTTCCCGCCAAATAATCAATAAACCCAATCCCGAATATTTCACACCCCCGCTCCCTTTTTCTCTTATAAAATCGTTCATACACCTCTCCCAATCAACATCGAACACGTGGCAGCAATCTATTGGCCATAACACCTCATCAATTGATCAAACGGCTCAAAGTTGCTTATAAAAGATCAACGGCTGTGATTTGAAAGATCATTCTGGAATCCTTTCCCTCTCTTCACCCCTCTTCTATAAATAGCAGCTTAGGAGTTCATTTTTAGGGGTGTTAATTTTCTGTTTTTTTAACTTTTACTTTGTAATTTTCGTTTTTAAGCAATTTAAGTTTTCAATTTAAGCAATTAAGCTTTTAAACTCTTGTAATCTTTTCTTTTCAACTTGTACTTACAATTCTAGTAATCTCATTCAGTTTTTCAAGCTAATTGGTTCACTTTTTGATTTATTTCTTAAGCGAATTTAGCAAATAAGCTTTAAATAAGATCATTTAGCTTATTCTTTCTAATAAGCTCAATTTTAGCTAAACTTTGTTTCTTAAGCTTCTTCTTCACTTTAATCATTTTAATCAAATAGCTATGATCCTTAAGAACGTTTGAGTTCAATTTTGGGAATGCAAAAGGAGTAATAAGCTAAATTTTAGCTTATTGAGGTTTAGAGGCTAGGGAGCCATATAGGATCAAAGTTTTTTTTAAAAAGTCACTCACTCAGATAGAGTGACTTTAGTTTCTGAGACTTCACAAATACAGGTTTACTTTTTCATTTACAGTTTAGATTAGAGGCTTATTATCAATATCTGCTTATTCATATGAGGTTTTATTGTCTTTTCATGTTTTTACTTAGCTTAAGATTAAGGTGATAATGTTTTAGTTTTAATGTTTTAGTTAAGTATACATATTTAGTTCTCATCAATTATCAAAACTATCATTTTGCCTTACATTAGCTAGAAGAGAAACTAGCTTAATCTCTCAAATAAGCTTTTCATTTTAGTTCTCAATATCTATTAATCTAGTTTATAAATAGGAGTTAGATAAAATGTTTTAGTCTATTTCAGTTTTAATATAAGCTTATAACACAAATAGTTTGACAGGCCTCATATTAGGAGTGTTTGGATTTATGGGATTGACTTGTTTAAGTCATATCTTAAACTGTCATGTCTTCATTAGCTTAGTAAGTCATCTAACAAGTTTTAAAACGGTTTTTGGAGTTTAGTTAGTTAACAAGACCAAGTCCCATAGCATTTAAAGAATCTTATTCTTGCACCGGGCATTTTCAGCATATTTAAGATAATAGGACTCTTTAGAATTTTAGAATGTTAAAGTATTTATTGTTCAAGGTTGTTCTAAGCACATTCTAGTTGCATTTAGTAGAAGTAGGATTTAAGATTCTAGCCTAAATCTTTGAGCCTTGCACTTTGCACCAGCTAGCACATTGCACCAGCAAGCACAGTTTAACAGCTTAAAATCTTCAATTTACTCTTTAATATTTTTCTATTTTCCATGAAAACCTTGCAAATCTTTTTAGCTAGATTGATTTTAGACAAGTAGGTTAGCTTATTTCCAAATTTTCAGTACCAAAGTCTTAAAAATAATCAGTTTAGCTTAATAGAAAAAGCTCATTTCAGAAATAAGCAAAGAATTAGCACTTTTCAAAATCATTTTTCTTGTTATTTGAGTTTAACTTTAGTCATTTCTTGTTCTATTATCTTTAGTACACACTTGTCTATAAATAGCATCTTTTGTTTTTCAAATTCCATCAAAGAAATAAGCTTGAATAAAGCTTAAAATCCCAATAGCCCTTTAAATGCTATACTTTCTTTTTTTTTATGTGGACAGGCTACTATTTGTTTATTTTCTAGCTTAATCTTTGGTCTAAAGTGGAATGTGCCTTTATTAAAGTTGTTTAGATTAAGCTAATAAGCAACTTTGTAGTTTTAAGTTTTTGCTGATTCTCAAAATTTAATAAGCCAAAAATAGTAAATAAGCTAGGGTCTGTTTTGTTCTTTTCTTAAAGTGTAGGGTCCCCCGTTTGTGCTATTGTGTAAATTTTACCTAATTACCCCGCCCTCCTTTACTTTTCTATTTGACAGTTTCTACCCTGTTCTTTCTAGGAAAATAAATAGATTTTAATTTTTAGTAATTAGTTTTATTTGAAGACCGGGTTGAAATCTAACATTCGATTCCAAACCATTGACTTGAGCTACAAAACTTTGAATGTTTTATTTGAATAGCTCAAGACCGAAAATTAAAATGCTTAAGTGTGGGGAATATCAAAGTGATCTAAAAGACTCAAAGTGCAATCAACTTTTTCCTACATGTGCAAAATAATTTTGAATATCAGTGCACATGTGTAGGGGGAGTATTTCTCAAAAAGTGAAACTTTCAAAGTGTCAAATGTTTTGATATTTATCAAACACTTTGATTGATTTTCAATGGTTTTATGGTTTTTGATCTTAAATACCCATCAAACCTACTACCTCAAATGATCAAAAAAAGAATATTAAGGTGGTAGGTTAGGTATTATCCCATGATCCAACCAGAACTGGAGGGATCTACCCAGGGGCATTCCATAGATAGAATATAGGTCCTTAGGTATGATGGAGTAGAATGTGAATGGGAATAATGTTAACTAAGGCATGAGTTACCATCGGAACAATCACAACAAGATGATAATGAGGACGCGTTAGTTTAACATTGAAGGGGTTGAAGAATGAAAAAGAAATATATGGATAAAGGGTGAAAAGAAAGAAGCCCTCTACAAACTTTAGGCAGAAACCGGGTCAATACATAATCTATCGAATATCACAAAGATGATATTTGGTATTGAAGAAAGACACCATGGACCCAGTGATGCAATGCACAACCCTTCCCAGCCACTCAAGATTCTCTCAAAAGAATTCTTGTTTCATTGTCACAGAGATTAAATGCATAATCTATTGACATCTCACTCCGAGATTTGATATTTGAAAAATATGGTGGCAGTCTGCTCAGACCGCGCTCACAAAAACCAAAAATGGCACTTATTGAGCCTTATGAGCAAATGAGATCAAATCATAAATCTCACATAGGACACAAAAGTACATTTGTATTAAACATCAAAGATACAAAAAGTACAAGAGTTCGCTTATATGTCTATGTGACAGTGCATGTCTTAGTGACATTGCCGGAACATTCAAGAGTGATACTTAAATTAAGTATTTCACAATGATTGAATGGAAATCCTACCAGTGCTAACATCAAAGCCAACGCTGAACGTAGGTCACTAATTTGAAAATGATTGTTTGATGATTCAATTAGTGTTAACTAGTAATCTAAGTGATCTAGTAGTTATCGTGTTTTTCGAAATTTGTTTTTGAAAAACACAAACAACATTTCCTTGATTTATTCAAGTGAAGTGTTGGATTACCAAGGTTACTTATGATGTCACAATATTGATAAGGGGAGATTGTTGGAATTGAAGTTAGTAGTTGACTCTCATGCTTAGACCGCACTCCACACATGACTTCACTATCGAATATTCAGGCGTAACAAGATTATGATTATGTTTGATGGTCATCAAATGCAATCAGGGGGAAGAGAAGTGTTCAAGCTGGATATTTCGATAGAGTGCAACATTTAGGGGGAAGAAATGTGAAGTATGTGTATACGAATGGTTGTTTATTTGGGGGGAAGCAATTGGGGGGAAGAACATCAACAACATCTCTACCTTTTAGAAACAAGAACACCCATTTCTCATACTCAAAGTTTAAAGATACACTTCTGCAACTCTGATAAACCAAAGAACTTCCTCAAATCATCAAGTTGTTGGTCAAGACAAAAGTTCTACATGAGGAAGATTGTAAGCTATCAAGAAAGTATGAGTATGTTGGTCAAAAGCTGCAAAAGATAAATCAAGATGGATTCACGGTAAAGAATGATGATTTGAGAAGATCTCAAAGGCAAAGACGAAAGAAAATGAAAAGACAAAGATCAAGATCACAAGAGCATGACTAGAACAAGACCACTATTACACAACAAGACTCAAGACAATCAAGCATTCAAGTTCAAAGATCAAAGGCACATGAGAGATCTGAATGATATCACTTTAGAGGGAGAGTGTTAGAATAAGAATATGGATGATCATTAATCGCAAATCAATGAGAGATCTCAATGATCGTCCATTGGGGGAATATTGTTAGGATTGATAAAAGGACGATTTTCTTATTGAGAATAAATGTTGTTAATAAATTAATGAAATATTATTGTGTAATAAGTTAGGTGATGGTAAATAGTCAAAGATATAAGTCAAATGGGATAAATTGTAAATGTCTAGAAGACAAGGGCTCCATGGTCATTCATGTCTCTAATGTGTCCTAATAATTTATAAGTAATACACTATTATTTGCTAAGGTTTTTGTAGCTCAAACAGACCCGAAAACACTAATTAAAGTTTCTAACAGCAACTATATTCACCCAAAATGTGTGCAGGAAATTTATTACATTTTCCGAAAAATACTCTAACTTTTACGGAGTATAACTCCTTCGTTATTGACTTTCATGACAAAATAAAGTTTCTTTATTTCATCAAAAAATCATTCCTGACAAGTTTTCTTTTATACACTTGAGCCAATTCGGACTCGAAAGGGGTCAAAACCTCAATTTAAAATCGGGACAAAATGTTCAAAGTTTTTATAAAACCTGTCAAATTTATATATGTTTCGCCAAACTTTAAACGGGCATAACTTCTTCGTTTTAAATCCGATTTTTACGTTCTTTATATCAAAATTTTCATAACGACATCTACTATCATAGTATTATAGTTTTAACATCTCAAAACATTTTTAAGTAACCCCTACCCTATGGGTTGTTTGGGACAACTTATATAACTTCCCGAAATGTGCCAAAATAACAATCCACAACTTCCCCAAAGCCCTAATCTTACATATCTCCATTCACTACTAATTCAAACAACAAATCCACCTCATAACTAACTTAATCCCTTCACTATAACACCTCATGTTTTAGGACAATGTACGACATTAATAAAGTCACTATTTATTTTTAGTATTGTACGCGTTTGTTTTTAATGAAAATCGTTAAGTTAAATTGCGTAAACTAAAAATGATCAGTTAACGTAAACGGGCATTAAGAAAATTAGTGTTTACGTCAAACGAGGGTTAAGCAATTATTTTGAGAATATATATTAATGTTTCACAAGTTATTTTATCGGATACGTGAAAGTGTTTACGTTTCACGATAAATGACAATTAGGTTTTCCCGGAACCCTAAAAATTAACGTACGCTTTAACAAATACCAATGTTTATATACAATGATCGAAGTTTATAAAACTTTATGCATATGTATATATTTATACACGTCTCATATGATTATACAAGATAACAAATACTTTACAAAATACCAAGACTTTACAAAATAAACTTTTATATAAAAACAACACTTTACATTTTATAAAACTTTACTTACACTTTCTTTTTATAAAAATATACAAGTAAACTAAAAAGAAATAAAGGAAAATAAGCTAGGAACACCTCCCTTGAAATCATGGGATGATTCCCATTAGAAGGAACCAAGAGACCAAGACTTTAAGCCCTTGGTTCCCTCCTTTCTTGTCCCCTTGAACCCACGGCACACCCCCCCTCCTTTGAATTTTCTAGTCAAAGTTTGCAACTACAAATATCTTATAACTCTCCTATAAATACATGCATGCATAAGTGAAGCAACTTACAACTTTATACTTACCAAATTCATTTTCTTTCTCTCTTTTCCTTAGCCAAAACCCACGGCATATATAACACTCTTAAGCAATCCATACAAAATTTTTATACAATCCATACAACCCTTTACACATCAATCCTAAGGCATACTAAAGTGTTTTCAAGCATTGGTTCATCATTTGCAAGGATTAAGGAAGAAAAGGGAAGATTAGGGTTTCAAACCTAATCTAGGGTTTATAAGCTTGTAAGCTTTGGTTTTGAGTCTAAACACGGGTTTAGCATTCATTTCACATCTCATACATCATCCCTAAGGTCTTCCTAATTCCTTCATACTTTTATTTATTATGATTTTATGTGTTATATGTTAATTATGGCTAAATCACCACTAAGGACTTTTTAATATGTAAAATGAGTTTTCATTGCCTTCCAGAGTGGTGTTGGTGAAGAGGTGCGAATACTTATTTTGAAATTGGTCTTCACGTCCCCACATAAACTCTGGACCTCTTCTAGAGTTCCATCAAACCTTGACTATAGGAATGTGGCTTTGCTTCAACTGCTTGACCTCTCAGTCCATAATCTATATGGGTTCTTCAACGAAATGTAGCTTGTCATTAATTTGGATCTCATCCAACGGAATCACATTCATCGGACAAACACTTCTTCAAATTAGACACGTAAAATGTGCTATGAACCCTGCTTAATTGTCAAAGTAGTTCGAGATTATAAGCAACGGTTCCAATCTTTGCTAATACCTTGAAATGTCCAATATACATCGGGTTCAACTTTCCCTGTTTGCCAAAACGGATAACCCCTTTCCAAGGTGAAACTTCCACCATGACATTGTCACCTACGTGAAATTCTAGAGGTTTACGCCTCACATCGGCGTAACTCTTCTGCGATCACACGCGGCTTGAATTCTGCTCTTGATCTGGATAATCTTCTCAATACTTTCATGAATGATTTCTCGGCCAGTGAGCTGACTATCTCCGACCTTGTCCCAGCAGACAAGTGATCGACACTTTCGACCATAAAGTGCTTCAAATGGTGCAGCTTTGATGCTACTATGATAACTATTGTTGTATGATAACTCTACAAATGGTAAATGCTTATCCCAACCATTTCCAAAATCTATAACGCAAGCACGTAACATATCTTCAAGAGTTTGATTGGTTCTCTCGCTTTGTCCATCGGTCTATGGATGGTAAGCTGTACTCATATCCAAACGAGTATCCAAAGCCTTCTAGAGCGACTGCCAGAAACACAATGTAAATCTGCTATCACGGTCAGAGATGATAGAGACTGGCACTCCATGCCTTGAGACTACTTCCTTCAAGTATAGTCTCGTCAGTCTCTCTATCGTATTAGTTTCCTTCAATGGTCAAAAGTAAGCAGACTTATAAGATGATCAACAATCACCCAAATAGTATTGTAACCACTTGATGTCTTAGGTAGTTTTGTAATAAAATCCATGGTGATGTTCTCCCACTTCCATTGGGGTATCTCAGCTTGTACTAACAAACCAGATGGTTTTTGATATTCAGCTTTGACCTTCGAGCATGTCAAACACTTGCTAACATAGGTGGCAATCTTTGCCTTCATGTTGGGCTACCAAACAATTTCTTTAAGTCATGGTACATCTTGTTGGATCCAAGGTGAATCGAATACTTAGACTTATGCGATTCGTGCATAATCAAATCCCTTAATGCTCTAAAACGTGATAACCAACTTTGTTTCTCAATACAAAGTGTCCCATCAGGACGGGCTTCAATATCCTTGTTCATGCCGTGAAGATTTTCTTCCTTGACATTTCCTTCTTTCATCGCCTCAGCTTGAGCATTTGTTGAGGTGTCATTTTATACACTTTTTTGAGGTCATTTAACCTCTAAATCATGAAAATGTGCCTAGATTATGTGCTTAATCGTTTGTTTTCATGTTTTTAGCACTTGGATGGATTTTGGAAGAAATAAACGTGACTTGGGCTCATTTGGAGAAGAAACGGACAAGACTATGACTCTACACCAGATTCCCTTAAAGAATTATGCATACAGTGCGTGGAGACGGCGTCACGAATCTTAAGCGACGGTGTCAGGACTTTCAAGATGACGGCATCCGAGATTTGGCGATGGCGTCAGAACGTAGCCTACTTAAAAAGGCTCTAAAAGAATCGACGTGGTGACGACGTCAGGATTACATCACGACGCCGTCACACCGCTTTTACTATATATACAAAACCGATTTTAGGGTTTTTAGTGTGTAACTTTTGGGAGACGAACCCTAACTTTTATATTCGAGTTTGGCAGCTTTTTAGGCCGTCTTTAGGGCCTCAAAACCTTATTGTGACAGTCTTTAATCCATGTTTTAATCAAGTAAAGTTCATTTATCCCTTTAATATTTCAATATGATTATGTATTGTTTGATTGAATGTTGTTCTTTATCTTCTTATAACATGCTAGGGCTGATCCAATTAGTATTTACTTATGATTGCATGAAACTTAGATTGTAGATCCTTTTAATGTTGCTTCTTGTGATAGATGTGCGCGTTAGGCTTTAGAAAACTACCATAAGATATTAAATTGGCATAGACGTCTAGGGAAACACGAGTGTGCAAAAAAGATACCATCGGTAACAGTCTTCATACTACCTTACCCCTAATATGGTTGACCCTTCTTAAGATATTTCAATTGCATTTAATATACTCTTAGGGGACTTATAATAGTCTTCATACTACCTAACTTGTGTGTTGCCTTAACGGAATATTACGTAGACGGCGGGTTCATGTAATTTGTTCATGACTTAGGAAATACTTACATAGATCATCACAAGTGTGACAAAGCAACATGATTAAGAGAAGCAATCTGAGGAGTAGTGCATGATTAAGTAAATACGTTCATTTATCATATAAGTTGTCACCAAAGTAGTTTAGATTATAATTTAGTTTTATTAGATAAAACAAACCAAACCTCTAAAACCATGATTTTACCTACTTTCTATAAAATAAAAATACCAAAAAGAATCTTCTCTCAACCCCATATACCTTTGTTAGATATTGATCGAACCTTCCCAACCTATTCCTCTAGAGAACAATAACAACCTCCGAGTCTTGCCTTACTACACTACAACGGTAAGGTACTCTGCCTAGGGATTGTAAAACCTCCTATGAGAGTCTCACAAAGCCTGCATTAAGTTTTTGGCACCGCTGCTGAGGAATAGTTAGGTTTCAACCATTGTTTAACTTAGGTCTACACACTTGATTCCTATCAAGTGAGAATTTTATTTTCAGTATATTAGCTTTCTCATAGCCTATCTTTTTTTTGTTATTTGTTTCGTAAATCATTTTCGTTGACCTCCAAAAATCCTATCCGTACTCTTAGAGATTACTCCAATCCTAGCCACGAGGGTTATAGGAACACCATTGAGCTCCCTGAAGGGAACAATGTGATACTTCTTCAACCCGACACCATCCGGTTGGTGCAAAATGGACACTCATTCCACGGACTTCGGTCCGAGGATCCAAACCAACATCTCAAGGATTTCTCAAAACTTGTAGACTCACTCGACCTTGATATTTCAAATAGGGAAAGAACGCGCCTGCATTTATTTCAATTTTCTTTTTGTGATCAAGCTAGCAATTGGCTTGAACGTCTTCCAGTAGGATCCATCTCAACATAGGAGGATCTTACTACTTGTTTCCTTGCTCAATCCTTTCCATCGAGAAGGACTGTAAAACTCTGTAACAACATCCTGATGTTCCAACAACATCAAGGAGAGTCTCTTTCTAAATCATGAACTCGTTTCAAGAACTTACTCCAAAAAGTCCCTCATCATGGCATCGATATTTGGCTCCAAGTCCAAATCTTTTATGACCATATCAATCCCGCCACAAGACGAACCATCGATCAATCGACCAGTGGTAAGCTTCGTGACAGAAACGCCAAAGAATCCTAGGGATTATTAAAGGACCTAGCCCTCTATGATAACAAAAGTTGGAACGACCCAAGGGAATTCGCTAAATTGGTCAAGGAAATCTCTTTGCCTCAAGATGTCTTGAGTACATCCGACCGTCGTCTCATCGAGCTCGAAAATCAAGTCCAACGTTTAATGGAAGCTCATCTTGCTCTTAAAAGCCTGTTCAAGTGAACAAAATCTCTTCTTCATGTGAGATCTGTAGTGGTCCCCACGACACTCAATATTGCATGAAAAATTCCGAGCAAGCTTTTGTTAAGTATGCGTCCTCACGTACCGACGAAGCGAGAGGTAAGTGGTTCACCTTCAAACCTGAGAAAAACAATCTTGGTGACACCTATAATCCATCATGGAAAAGTCACCCAAACCTTAGGTGGAGACAACCCCAAAATTCTCAAAATACATTTTCAAACCTACCTAACTGGTTTCGGCCCAACGGTTCATTCCCGAACCGTCCCTTTAACAACAATCCTTAAAATATTAACAATCAATCAAATCTCGAAAGGATTGGTGTCCAACTTCATGGCATCTCAAGATGCTAGAGTGTCTAAGTTTGAAACTGATTTTAAACAACAACAAGGTGAGATGACCAACAAAATTGACATTGTCTTGAAGGCCATCACTGATCGAATAATGGGAGCACTTCCTAGCAACACGGTAAATAACCTAAAACTGAATGTTAACTCTACCGCTTCATTTTTGTCTGCTCGTTCTTGCCCGATGGAAGATCCCTAGTGCTTAAACCATAGCCACAGTTCGATCAACACTATCAAAATGTATTCCAAAGAAACCAATCATTCTCAAAAAGACCAACTACAAACGGTCATAGAAATTGGAACACAGCAACCGCATGAACCTGAACGAGCTCTAGAAGATGAATTCTAAGACCTGCATCTTAACTTACCAATTCTTGAAGTAGTAGCTCATGCTCTAATATATAATTCAATCCTTGATAAATATGTAGAAAGTTTAGAGCTAGGCAAGAATGGATATGCATTCGTCCAAGGCAAGATGCCTACAAAAATAGAAGACCATGTACTATTCACTTTACCCTACAGGTTAGGAGACTCAAAGCTTTTCAACACCTTAGCTGACTTACGATCGCGTGTAAACATAATCCCATTGTACCTTTTCAAAAAGCTCAAGATCAGGCTACTAGAAGAGACTGGTCATGTATTTGGATTAGCAAACGGGACCAAGTCTTACCTCGTTGGGATCATTAGGGATGTAGAAGTCCACATAGGAAGACTAAAACTTTTAAACGACTTCTACGTAATCGACATGAAGAAAGACCCCAAAACCCCTTTACTATTAGGAAGAGGATTTCTGGCAACCGCTAATGCAGTTATAGATTATAGAAAAGCCAAAATAGCGATGTGAGAAGGGATCACTAGGTCAGTATTTGGAGTAAAGGAAACCGATCTAGGTGAAGAGGAAGCACCCTATTGGATCACACTAGGTAAAAGAGAGTCGTACAAGCCGCGACCTAGCTCAGACGGTGTAGGTGCTCAAACCCCTTACTATGCTAGGAAGGAATTCATGGAATGTGATTTACTTGGCGAATGGGAAATAGCTAGAGATGCTAAGATCAATCCATTTAAGACAGTTCTTAGTATTACGAAGAAAAGGTAGAATTCTTAGGAGCTATACCCATAAACCTTAAGAGAAACATGTTAGAGTCAAAGGATTCAGTAGGAAATCCAATTAGCTAGAACAAACTGCCCAAAAATGGAGACAGGGCATGGCATGCCAAGATTAGACTAATTGACCCGGACGCAGAAGAATTCACCAAAACCCTCCAATTAGTCCCCACCTCTAGAAAACTTTCTAAAAGGGAGAGTCCAAGGGAGATCATCGACTTGGATCACTTCTATGAAACCTAGACATGTGACTTCGATTCTTGCTATAAGACTCATAAATAAAGAAAAGCGCTTTTTGAGAGGTAGCCGAATATTTATTTCCCGCATTTAGGAATGTCTTGTGTTTTGATACTTCTCATTTATTCTTTTATGTTTGAATTATTTTTGTAATCATGCTTTGTTTTGTTTTTAACTTCGTCTTATTGACAATCAAATGTATTTTGCATAAAATAAGTGTAAGGAAAAATATCCGGTTTATAAGAACCAATTCAAACATTTAAAATAAATTGTTTAGATTAATTCGCATCAGTTTTGAGTCATATGATTTTAATGATTAATCTCAGGTTTTATGCATTACTTTACACATGATATAACTAATAGAATTGTGTGTAGGAAATTTTTCAAGAAAAACAAAAAAGAAATTTTCACAGTGGTTGGAGACGGTGTCAGGTTATCCTAACGGCGTTACGTCTACAGCTTTGTAAAAATTCAAAAATTTTCTATTATTTTTGAAAAATAAATTGTACAATACCTTAAATTTGTAATTTTCTTGTAAGTCTACGATCCTTTGATTATATCATCAATTTCATCCCTATCTTTAATGCTTTCTTAGAGTCAACCCTAAAGTTTTGTTGTATATATCATTGTCTTGCCGATTTTACGCCAGGTGTAGTTGTCTTTGTCTTTGATTTACAAGTTATATTTGATGAGAAGAAGCGTGGAATTTCTTAGGAAGTTCCATTGGACAATTCTTGGAGGACGATTTAACCAGTTATCGCATGTTTCTTTATTATTGAGCAAACCAGGGGAGTACTAGTTTTTTTACTTGTTTTCTTTTCCCTTTATTCGTTTATACGAGTACTTTTAAGAACATTGGGGACAATGTTCAACTTAAGTGTAGGGAAAATAAGCCTTAGAAACTATTTCTTCCACTGGCATTTGCTCTGTCCTTAAAAATGATGGTAATATATCAAAACATAGCATAAACGGTAATTTTAACGAAAATTTAAAATTTTTATGACACATACGGACGAAAACTGAGTATTAATCACGTCTCATGGAAGGGAATTTATATAACTAGCATAAAAACCCTCAAAATTCCACCCTAAAAATGTGAGGTTCTCCTTTAGATCTATAGGAATTCGGGTATCCATTTTTGATACCCAAGATTATTTTACCTTTAGCTTGTTTGAGTTAAGGTTCGAATGCAGTCATATGTGTCTATTCCATCATTACGGATGTGTATGTATGATCTTGTCGCCTTTTCTGGAACATTGGTATCTATTTAAAATTATATGAGTGTACCGGTAGTTTATTAAATTCAAAAACATATTTTTGTGATGCATCCTGAGACCGCATAGTGAGAATTAGGATTTCTAAAATAATAAGAGGCATTAGGATTAACCCATGTTTTAAACCTATAACTGTTATTATGGTCACCTCGACTATATTACTATCCCACACCCTTGCCATGCACTTATTTTTAGTGCAGGATACCCCTAGTACACCCCTCTAAGCCTATCCTTTTCACGGTTCTCGTAACTTTTTGGTTAAGCCAGATTATAAATGAAGAGCATTGTTAACCCTTAAACCAATTGTTACACCTAATCGCCTTAGCCTACCTTGTATGTACTCACTTTAAGTACATTATTGTTTTAACCCAAATTAATTATGGAGTACACGGTTGCTAAGTCCTTATTCTTGTAAATACAGTTTTGGAACGATTGGGATTCATGGTAGTATTTATTTCACAGAACAATGGGGAAGAAAAGTTAAGTCAATACCCCCATATGTTTGTCAAATGATCTCCATGTTATGTTGATCCACATCAATTCGGGTCATTAGTTAGATTATATGCTATAAGATATTAAATTAGCTAACCCTTTCACCCCAAATTCACCCAAAAAGTCACCCCCAAATATATCCCATCCATTTCCGTTTCCATTAATGTTATCTTACACCTATACCCCACAACCCTTAAAAGACCTCTTTGATAGTAATGACTAGTACTTACGCCTAGCGATGGAGGTTTGATCCTTTACTAACCCTATGGTAATTTGTATGCTATGACAGGTAATGAGTGTTAAATTTTCCGTTTCCTATACTGTTATAATTCATTATACACCTGAGAGAAAGAGAGAATCTAAACATATATGTGAGGTGCTAGCATATACTTTATGTGCTTTTAATTACGAGGTCTAGGAGGTTGTGTTGTAAACTGCTTTTAAAAAGTAGGTTAAATACCCCTAATATTGCCATTGTCTAGATAGAAAAGCCCGATTACTTGAGGACAAGCAAATCTCAAGTGTAGGGGTATTTGATGAGGTGTCATTTTATACACTTTTTTAGGGTCATTTTCCTCCGTGAATTTGCTAATATGCCCAGATTATGTGCTATGTTTGTTTTCTGTTTTTGCACGTCGGATGGGCTTTTTTGGAGGAAATACATGTGACTTGGGCTCATTTGGAGAAGAAACGGACAAGACTTGACTCTACACCAAAATCCCTTGAAGAATCGTGCACACCGTGCATGGAGACGGCGTCGCGAATCCTAAGCGATGGCGTCGGTACTTTCCAGATGATGGCGTCAGAGATTTAGCGATGGCGTCAAAACGTAGCCGACTTAAAAAGGCTCGAGAAGAATCGACGTGGTGACGACGTCAGTATTCAAATACGACGCCGTCACATCGCTTTTCCTATATATACAAAACCGATTTTTGGGTTTTTAGCTGTAACTTTTAGGAGACGAACCCTAACTTTTATATTTGAGTTTGGCAGCTTTTTAGGCCGTCTTTAGGGCCTCAAAACCTATTGTAATAGTCTTTAATCCATTTTTTAATCAAGTAAAGTTCATTTATCCCTTTAATCTTTCAATATGATTATGTATTGTTTGATTGAATGTTGGTCTTTATCTTCTTATAACATGCTAGGCTAGATCCATTAGTATTTACTTATGATTGCATGAAACTTAGATTGTAGATCCTTTTAATGTTGCTTCTTGTGATGGATGTGCGCGTTAGGATTTAGAAAACTAGCCATAAGATATTAAATTGGTATAAACGTCTAGGGAAACACGAGTGTGTAGAAAGGATACCATCGGTAACAGTCTTCATATACCTTACCCCTAATATGGTTTATCCCTCTTAAGATATTTCAATTGCATTTTGTATACTCTTAGGGGCCTTGTAATACTCTTCATACTACCTTACTTGTGCGTTTCCTTAATGGAGGTGGGTTCGTGTAATTCGTTCATGACTTAGGAAATACTTACACAGATCATCACAAGTGTGACAAAGCAGCAGGATTAGGAGAAGCAATCTAATGAGTAGTGCATGATTAAGTAAATACGATCGTTTATCATATAAGTTATCACAAAAGTAGTTTAGATTATAATTTAGTTTAATTAGATAAAACAAACCAAACCTATAATACCATGATTTTACCTCTTTCTATAAAATAAAAATACAAAAAGAATCTTCTCTCAACTCGATAGACCTTTGTTAGATCTTGGTCGAACCTTCCCAACCTATTCCCCTAGAGAACGATAACAACCCCCGAGTCTTGCCTTACTACACTACAACGGTTAGGTACTCTGCCTAGGGGATTGTAAAACTTCATGTGAGAGTCTCACAAACCATGCATCAGCGTTCAAAATTTGCACGAAAAGATTCAAACCAATAGTCATAACTAATGATCAAACTCGTAATGGCTTAGTCCGTTCTTTTCGGCTTAAAGCATCTAACACTACATTCGGTTTTCTAGGAAGATAACGAATTTCGCAGGTGTAATTACTAAGAAACTCCAACCAATATCGTTGCCTCATGTTCAACTCCTTCAGATCAAGGATGTGTTGTAGGCTTTTATGATCGGTGAACACGGTACACTTCGTTCCATATAAGTAGCGTCTCCAAATCATTAGAGCAAACACTACATCTCCTAACTCCAAGTCATGAGTTGTATAATTCTTCTTGTGAATCTTGAGTTGACATGATGCATAAGCAATCACCTTCTCATTCTGCATCAACACAACACCCAAACCTTTATGCGAAGCATCATAATAAACTACAAAGTTTTCAGTTCCTTCGGGCAAAGCCAAAATTGGTGCACTACACAATTTCCGCTTCAATAATTGAAAAGCCTCTTCCTCCTTATCTCCATATTCAAACTTTACACTCTTCCGAGTCAGCTTGGTCATCGGCTTAGGGATCTTTGAGAAACCTTCGATAAATCTTCAATAGTAGCCGACAAGACCTAAAAATTGATGAATCTCTGTTGGAGTCTTAGGAGATGCCCAATCTTTAATGGACTCGATCTTGGCAGGATCTATGTGAATGTCCTGACTATCAATCACATGACTGAGAGATTGTACTATAGGAATCCAAAATTCACACTTTGAAAATTTGCCATACAACTCCTCCTTCTTAAGTAACTCTAAAATTAACTTAAGGTATTCTTCATGATCTTGCGTGTTCTTGGAGTAGATCAAGATATCATCAATGAAAACAATCACGAATTTGTCCAAATACAGTTTGAACACCCGATTCATAAGATCCATAAATACCGCTGGTGCATTAGTCAAACCAAATGGCATAACTTGAAACACGTAATGACCATAACGAGTCCTAAATGTGGTCTTCAAAATGTATTCTTCACAAACTATAAGTTGATGGTAACCCGATCTCAGGTCAATCTTCAAGTAGACACTTAACCCTTGCAGTTGGTCAAATAAATCATTGATTCTTGGAAGCGGATAATGGTTCTTTACCGTTAGCTTATTCAATTCTCTATAATCGATACATATCCGAAATGATCCATCTTTCTTCTTGACAAACAATACCTGAGCTCCCCAAGGTGAGGAACTTGGTCTTATAAATCCTTTGTCGGATAGTTCTTGCAATTAGTTTGACAATTATTTCATCTCTGATGGAGCTAATCTATAAGGCGCCAGTGCTACAGGTGCAGCACCAGGTACCAAGTCAATTTGAAACACCAATTGTCGGGTCGGCGGAACTCCAGGCAAGTCTTTGGGAAAGACTTCCGAGAAATCACACACTATAGGAACATCCTCAAGTCACTTCTCATTCGACTTGTCTTCAGTCTTCTTTTTAGTTATGTGTGCCAAAAAGACATGGCATCCTTTTAGCATATACTTCTGAGTCTTGGTGCATGAGATGATATTTAATCGGGACTCGTTTCCATTGTTGAATCCGTCACCACGAATAATTAGGGTCTCATCTCCAAAGGGGACACGAACAATCTTCTCGTCACAAACGATTACAGCGTGATATATCGACAACCAATCCATACCAATAATAGCGTGTTAAATGGGTGATTTAGCAGGTTTAAAGTACAACCCCGAATTATGGTATCAATCTTATTATATTTCCATCGGCTAATTTAACGTCATGACCATTATCTAATGTAGAGGGGGTGATATCAATTAAGGAGCTAAATGTAGTTGACACAAAAATTCTATCGGTATCGGTATCAAATAAAATAGAAGCATAACGGTAAGAACATACCCGTAACGATGTTCGAATCCGGGTTAGCTTCACCACCTCCCAAAGCATAATCCCTTCCACGAGCTTCACCATTCCTAGACTAATTTCCATGGTTTTTATTCTTTAGTTTTGGGAAATCACTCTTGTAGTGCCCTTGATTCCCACATTCATAGCATGTAAATGTCTTCTGAATTGCTCTTGGGGCTCTTTGATTGTTAGCAACAGCAAGACTCCTACAATCTCAGGCCAAATGACCAACTCATTTACAATTCGTGCAATTTGTAGCGCACGACCCATTATGGTGAAACTTGCATTTGTTGCACAGAGGTAAGGTTCCAGCATACTCTTTCTTTTCACCAATCCCAACAATATAAGCCCTAGCTACATTCTGCTTCTTGTATGGCGGTTGTTGAACATGGTTGTTTCTTGGGTTGTTATCCATTCTCTTTTTATTGTCAGCTTGCCTAGCAGAATAGGTAAGAACCTTCTGGTCCATCAAACTTCTTGCCAACTCAATCGCTTCTTGAAGAATTTTTGGCTTAGATGCCATCACACTCCCTTGAATACTACCAGGAGGACCTTCAATATACCTCTTCACTTTATCTGTTTCATTAGGATCCATTCTTGAAGATAATAAAACCAATTCTTGAAAGCGTTGAGTATAGCTCTCAACATCAGTAACTCTCATAGTTAAGTTCCACAACTCGATCTCTAGTTTCTTAATTTCACTCCTTGGACATTAGTTTTCAATCATCATCTTCATTAAAGTCTTCCATGGCATCCCATATGTAGCATCGTGCCCACAGTTCTAACATAATATTTCCACCTTGTTAGTGCACCACCTAGCAAAGTACAAGTGGCATACCTAATTCACTTGGCATTCAATAGTGCAGTTACTAATATGGAACACAGATTCTATTAATATCCTAAGTCGCAAGTGGTTTAGTCACTCGTTGGGTGATTAGTTCCTCAACAGCGGCTGCGCTCATACCATTTTTCTTTGGCGGCATTTTCTTAATCCACACAAGAAATATAACACATAACATTTTATATTAAACGTAATCACGACACGCAATAAGCACAATATATATATATATATGAGATCACGACACGCAGAGTATATATAAAAATGAGATCAACCATGGCATAAATAAATTTGCGTCATACATAGCAACATCGTGATCATACATAAATAGGTTCGAATGCTTAATAAATCATTCTTACAATACATCATAAGAGTAGAAAGTTTCATAACGAACCTACTAGCTGGGTATAACCCAAATGCTTAGTAGGCTATACAAAATAGCTAAATAAATGACAATAATCTAACAACTACTGCCAGTGTTTGGTGATCCATCTTGTCACTCTAGCTCACTGGCACGTTCTAGATCTCTGACGCACCCTATGATCCTGGTTACTCTCTCTCCATTGTCTTGTCTCTGATGTTGCAATGTCCTAATCTTGTCCATAGCAATGCTCCAAGCATCTCGGGTGTATGCAATCTTCTGATTCGAGGTCACCACCCTAGTACAGAGGTATCGTGCCTCTCGCTCTAAAGATGCAATACGTGCTCGAAGCACTGCCCTGTTATCTTGTGTGTCCTGATCGCGTGCGTACATCTCGTAGCTATCCTTCATATAGCGGGTGCCAAGATTAGTAACTCTCTCATTGGTCTCCTCTAGGGCGACCATAAGTCTGTCTCTAGTACCTTGGGCCAAAGTAGACCCGCGTTGTCTCACAGCAGCAGCTGCGGAGCTTTCTCCAATCTCGAACCCATGAGACGAAGCAGCAAATCGAACTCTCTTTTGAAGCGGCAGGTCGGCCTTGAGAATGGGATCGCTAGGGGTGGGTGATGATGGGAGTGGTGGTGATGGTATCCTGGGTAGAGGTGATGATAAGGGTGATAATAGAGATGGTAGTGGTGATGAAGGTGTAGGTGCAGCAAGCCATTAGTCAACAAATGCAACAATGGATAATCGTAAGGGAGTCTGTGGGCGAACCGACTTCCACTCCCTACGGAGTCGTATCTAGGACAATAGGATAATAGCGGAGAAATGGGTGATGGTGGAGTAGGAGCAACCTCGTCCTCCTTAAATGGCTTAGTCTCCTCAGTCGGCTCCTCCTCCTCCTCGGGATCCTCCTAAGCTATGGCTAGTGTGGAGGCGATTGGAGCTGGGAGCTCCTCCTCCTCCTCGGGATCCTCTAAGCCACATAAAGGGTTTCCTCAAAGTAGCGCGATTCAGTCGAGTAGTCAGGTGATAGGGCGAGCGGAAGATACCGGGTGCTGGAAAATCTTGATCACTTTGTGGCTCAAGGTCGTCATCAGATGGTGGGGCATGCTTTGGAGATAGAGGTTGCATGCTCGGGAGACTTGAAGCTAGCCTCAGATGCATCAGTCTCTTACCCTTACACATCCACCAAAAAATAATAAATACCAATGATGGTCCGTTTGCGGTCTGAATAGAGGTGGTGTAGTAAAAGTAGAGTGACCTGATGATGAAGACATGATTGCTGTGACAACCAAGGGTTTATATAAATATAAGATATAAGATAAGTGTAAAAATATATGCAAGAGAAGGTAAGCACGTATATAAATCATGTAATCAAGTAGTGTAAGTAGGTAGTGTGTATGCACATGAAAAAGTTTTATTTGATGTAATGTTTATGAAAATGGTTATAGTCCAGGTAAAAATATATGACCTAGTTCTCTATAACCTTGGCTCTAGATATTAATCTGTAACACCCCCAAAATATGTCACATCAGAAAGGTAACCGGGGGCGTTACTTCATAATACAATAGCACAATATATAAGAGAACGACCTCTAATATAAGTCGTTTAAAAGATAACGTTTGATTTCCTTTCAAAGTTTAACAAAAGCACCAAGTTTCAAGAGTTCAATAATATAAAAATGTAAAGATTCTAGTACATAACCAAACGTTTAATAGTAATGCAATAAATCTTCAGTGAGATGAGACCGCAAAATGTGACTCAAATATGATACTCCAAAATGCTATCCAAGTAGCATGCAGTAACTGACCTGAGAAAACATGCTTAGATATGTCAACATAAAGTTGGTGAGTTCATAGGTTTAAGTATAGGTCAAAGTGTGCAATAATGTAACACATACAATATCATAAAAAGTAATTACGATTTCACTAAGTTCATGACACTGAAGCTACAACAATGTATGTGTGCAAATTAATGCAAAGAATGTGCCCGTGTACATGTTCCACCCGCCACATCTAAAGTCTGACATGGTATGCGTTCGTTAATTTGGTCCTTCGAAACTAGTAAGCGCTACTTACCCGAACGACGATGTCAATCCCAAATAGATCTATTTATAACATTCGCGCTTACACAAGGTAATTAACAGTTCATGATAATGGGCATAATGGGTTATCGCTACTTAGGCAAATCTGTAATCATTTAAAAGAGTACTTGCGTCCAAATGTAAAACAAGTCATGTATTTCACCCCGAGATTTGTAAAATAGTGATAAACAAGTAAAGCGGGGCTATAACTCACCTCTAGTAATAGTATTGATTTTTTGAAAATCAACAAAGAAAAGTCGTCACAAAATGTCTCGTATGCAACCTATTTAATTATAGGTCGATTTAGAATAATGCAAGTGAAATAAAATGAAACGATGCACAAACTATTTTTAGATAGTCAACATCACCCGCATATGCTTGTTTCATATTTTAGTTAGTCAAAACGTTATTTCGTAAATTATAGGGTTTTTAATTTAGTTTCGACACTTAAACCGAGAGTTACTATTTTTATCTTACTAATATATACCTTACGTCGAATAAAAACTTTCCACTTTTTAGTAAACTCCTAATGCTTACGAAATATCACTTTTATAAAGTCTCTAATGTGTCCTAATAATTTATAAGTAATACACTATTATTTGCTAAGGTTTTTATAGCTCAAACAGACCTGAAAACACCCGAAAACATTAATTAAAGTTTCTAACAGCAACTATATTCACCCAAAATGTGTGCAGGAAATTTATTACATTTTCCGAAAAATAGTCCAACTTTTACGGAGTATAACTCCTTCGTTATTGACTTTCATGACAAAAGAAAGTTTCTTTATTTCATCGAAAAATCATTCCTGACAAGTTTTCTTTTATACACTTGAGCCGATTCGGACTCGAAAGGGGTCAAAACATCAATTTAAAATCGGGACAGAATGTTCAATAACTTCCCGAAATGTGCCAAAATAATAATCCACAACTTCCCCAAAGGCCTAATCTAACCTATCTTCGTTCACTACTACTTCTTCCGCTGCGACCCATTTTGGGGGTGTTACATTCACCAACAAGATACAACTTTATTAATATCACTAGCTATCATATAAAATCACTAGTTTATTTCCATCAATTTTATAAATACAATAATATTACAAGAACATAAATGATACATTTTAATCACTGGAAACTACTAGTTATGTTTATAAAAATGATAACACAATAACATGGGTGATGTTTGTTTTTGAAAGAAAATATATAAATGAGAACAAGATGATCAAAGAATAAAAAGTGTAGATAGGAGATGCTTACAAAGATGATGAACACAAATGAAACCCTAGGTTTTGATTATAACCTAAACCTTATAAACCCTAACTAGCTTTTGCAAACCCTTGTTTAAATCTTGAAACCCAACTATGTAATCACCTTAGAACACCTTAGGAATGAACCTTGAGTAGCCTTATATGCTAGAAATATCAAAAAAATGGAAGACAATGAAATCTTAAAGAGGTGGTGTTGTGCCGTGAGATAGAGAGGAGAAAAAAAGAGATTTGTTGAGTTTTTACAAATGAAAGCTAGTTGCATGCACTACTTATTTAGAAAATATCTATGACAAACGCAACCTAATCACTCAAGGAAGTAGGGGGCGTGGGCATGGTGTAAGAAAGAATAGGAGGTTAGCTTGTGTAAGGATTTATGTAAGAATGTGTAAGATAGTTAGAAGTGTTGGTAAATAATTTAAGCTAGCTAGTATAATATCTTGTGTAGTATAGATTTGGTAGTATTTTGTGTCTAATACATATATGTGGCTGGTCCATATAAGTAAAAATGAGAGAGGGAAATGTTAAATTTTTGATAAGGTATAAATATTATGGGTGTTGATAAAGGTCAGAGGGGTCTCGGAGGAGTGTGCAAGAGGTGCAGTCGTACAAGGCCTCCACTTGAAAAAGTCCACATTTTTATTAATTTTTAATATAAACATGTATATTTTAAACATATATGAGTATTGTAATTCAATTCCAAATGCAACTTCTCTTTATTTTACAAACATAATGGGGCCACTTTGTTGTAATTGCCCAGGGCCACCAAAGATAACGAGACGGTTCTAGTAAAGGTGTTATGGTTTACATGCATGAATGAAAATTCATATTGCAAACATAAGCGTTTTACGTAAAGCTTGAAAAATAAAATGTGAAAAGTTATAAATTATCTTCGTAATAACTATATAACACATAATTGACGTAAACTTATGTTTGTTTAATGCCGGTTTACGTTACATGTTGATTTTCAGTCTACGCGATTTAACTTAACGGTGATAATTAAAAGTAACCACATAAAGGTTAAAAGTAAATAGTTTTGAGTTTATTGACGTAAAATAACCTCAAAAAGTGGATTGTCACAATAACGCCGGTTTTGACGTTATCATACCCAGAGCTCTTATAATCCGACTAGTCTTGACCAAAGAAGCTTTCTAGACTTTCCACTTCCAGTCATTGAGCTTCCGAAAATATCAATGCAGTCCCTTACATTCATAAGAAACTTTAATATAAAAAATTGACAAATTACAAAATAAATCCCTAAACTATGTTTAGAATACGATTAAGTTAGACACCACACTTAATCTTATTTTGAAAGATATAGTTTTAAACAAAAAAAAATTCATGTTAGATTTTATCAACCTTTTTGTTGCACATTCTTTTTTTTACAATGAATCCATGCAAAAAAAAATTTACAATGAATCCATGCAAAATCTTTTCTCTTTGAAAATGAAGACTTACAGCAAAGTTTGTTGCAATCTTAAGTGCAAACTGATGATTACAAAACATTTTGAAACGTAAACTGTTCCCGATTCATGTCCTTAAGAATCTTAAGAACCTAAACCATTTTTGATGTTACATGAGCCATTACTATATATTTAGCTTTTGTAGAAGATTTAAAAAGGGTGGGTTGTATTTTTTTTCTTTTCCATAACACTAAAGACCTACATAAAAACAAGCAATACCTTGTACTAGACCTTCTAGTTACATCACACTTAGCCTAATCTGCATCTAAATATGCATCAAGAGAAACATTAGGAGTTCTTACAATATGAATACCTTAATCAGGAGATGCCATTAAGTATCTCAAACCTTTAAGAGAAATTTTCAAGAGAGACTTCGAAGGAGAATGCATAAATTGACTCAAACAATGAACAATGTAAGAAATATCAAGAGGGTGGGGGACCAATTAACTTTTGATATTTAGTGACATTGTCTGAAATATGGTCACTAACAATAGGTTCATAAGTGATAGATATAATTTGATCTGATGGAACAACAAAAGGTTTATAGGCAAGCAAGCCAAAATAAATTAAAAGATACAAGCAATATTTTCTCTGAGTAAGACATAAACCTTTATCAATCTCTATATCTTTAATTCCAAAAAGAATAATTAAGTTTTCCTAAGTCCTTAATAAAAAGTTAGACTACAAAAAACGTTAAACTTTCCAATTTCATCAACATTGTTACCAGTTATTATGATATCATCAATATAAACTAGCAAGGCAATAAAAACATTTCACTAAGATTTAGTAAGGAGAGAATAGTCACTTTTACTTTGTGAAAAACCTCTTTAAAGGAAGGCATGGGTAAGTTTAGCATTCCATTGATGGGTGCTTGCTTTAACATATAGTGACTTTTTAAGCTTGAAAACCCTAATGTCATTAGTATTAAAATATCCTTGAACCAAAGACACGTGAACACTATCACATAGATCACCATAAATAAAAGTATTGTCTATATCAAGCTCAAGTAAAGGCCATTGATCTTAACAATAAAATTAATCAAACATTTGACAATCTTAATCTCAACTACATGAGAAAAAATCTCATTATAATTAATTCCATTGTTTGAATATAGCCTTTGGCTACAAGTTTAGGCTTATACATCTCTATTTCCTCATTTGACTAATACTTTATCTAGTAAACCCACTTACATACAACCTAAGGGTTTTTTTGTCTTTAAGCAATTTAGTGAGTTCTCAAGTACTTTTTTTGTATTTTGCCTCTATTTCATTATTCATTGCTTTAAACCAGTGTTGATCTTTGCTAGATTGCTAATAAGTTTTAGATTACATACTTTTATTTAGCTAAAATACATAGAAAGTTTTTATGGACTCAATTTGAATAACTCAAAAAAATTTCAAAGATCAAATTTTGAATAAAAATTAGGTCGTGTTTGGTTCAGGGATATGTAAGGAATTTGAGTGAATTTGAAATATAAAATACATGTGAAACGTGTTTGGTTCTCAATTATGAGAGAATTAAATATTTGTAAATTGCCTAAAAAGGGGAACTAGAATAGCCACTCACAGATAGAAAATTTTAATTTCCATGTACATATTGAAAATAGAGACAGAAACACCTTTCAAATAAAAAACTTTATCCTCTCTTTTCTTTTATCTTCTTTCTTCTTTCTTGTCACCTCTCACCTGCAGATTCGATGTTCTTTTTTTTCTTCTTTTAGGTCCATTTTAAGTAAATCTATGTAACTGATTTCTTTAAAAAATAACATCTCAAAGCTCTTTTCTTCCAGACACGTATGTAGGTATGAAATTTTGTGTTGAATTTCTTGACAAATATGACGAGGAAAATCTAGACTATAAAATTTGTCTAATTTCCAGAAAATAATTGTTTTTATGTTTTACAATAGAAATAGTTATGTGTTGAAACATGTTATCTTAAACCAAATCTATTCTTCAACATTAATTTTGTTATTGATGAAAGGGCAACTATGTAATTTACTATTGTTTGCATTTCAAATGTTTTAACCAACCAAACAGGTTTAGAATTTTAAATGACTAATTTTAAATGGCTCAAAATTTCTAATTTTAAGTTCCATGTATTGAACTTCTTGAACCAAACAACCCCTTAGGGTTTTCAACCAAATCTTTCAATAACAACAATTCACTTCATCATAATTTACATAATGTACTCACTCGATAATAAAACCCCAAATTAGTCAAAAGCCTAAAATATGAAACCTTAATTTTCAAAAAGTTTGAGGGGTTTTCTCTCAAAACTTTCAATCGGCCAGAATCTATCCATTACAAGATGTAAATCGATCAAAAAAACCTTAGAAAAACTACAAATATTAACAAATTTTAATTTCTCAATCATCAATATATAGAAACATATCTTAATTCCGCTCTGATACCATGAACTAAATATAAATCAGATACAATCTATAGTGTATTGAATCTAATTCAAAATATATAACTACAAATGATGAAATCAATTGAACAAGTTACCACTCATAATTAGGTGTAACTCATTCATTGATTTGATGATCGTTCTGTTACAAAACACATATCTTAATATGTGAAAGTAAAGAGTGATCTGATTGAATATGAGAAGAGAGAAAAATCTGTGTAAAATAAAAGAGACGGTTCTTTTTATTATGAAAAACCTTAGCAATAGTCTTCATTTTATATGCTGACTACTCTTAACCAAAGAAACTTTCTAACTTCTTGTCCTTAGAAAAATTAATCAAGTCGCTTGCATTCAAAACCAGCTTTAATCTATAAAATAAACAAATTACAAAATAAGTCCTTGAACTATTTTCAGAATATAATTAAGTTTAACAACAACAACAATAATACAAAAACTAACTAGCGTGGTGTATGGGGAGGTAGCATGTGTACAATGTACATACTATTTGAAATTTAGTGCAATTGTGGGAATTCGATCATACTTGGAAGTAGGTTTGGAGGTACGGAGTGTACACCCATCAAGTCATTGATTTTCCATGACTCTTTTGTGGTTGGAATTAAATGGGTGGCTACAAACATTTAAGTGGCAGGTTTGATTACTTTAAATGTTTTGTAACAACTTTTGCCTATTTAAATGGCAGATTTAACTACATTAAATGACCATATTTAATTTGGTCAAATAACCACTAATTCTTAAATTATGGAAGAGATTAATTGGCCATTAATCTCTCATTAATTCCATTCACTAGGTTTTAAGTAAACCCCCTATAAATAGGATCACAATTGCATGGAAACACATAGAAACACAGGGTTCTTGATCTATGCCTAGAATAAGAACAACCACTTGGTTTTATCCTAAGGAGTTATTCGAGATACCTAGGCATAGGTTCGAATAATCTTCTTTGGAAAGTGATTAGACGACTTTAAGTGATATCCGGTAACCATCTTTGGTAATTAGCTAGGATATTGATTGTCTTCGCCCTGATCTGAGACACACTAGTATGTGCTTAAATACACATATCTTTTACCTAATTAAATGAGCTAAAAAGACCAATAATGAACGAAAATGACATCAAATGCATTGTATATGTGTAGTTTGTGATTTGTGTCTTGCAGGTACGGATATTAAATAAAAAGACAAAAACAAAGCCAAAATGAACAAAGCCAAGCACGAGAATGGAAAAAGCGTGAGAAATTAAAGCCAAAGGCTTATTTATCTCTAATGGGCCAACCCGTACTCATTTTATTGGGTCGGGTTAGCCTGAGTACGGGTTGGCCCATTAAGATGTATACTTGTTAATCCTTAAGCCCTTTATAATATAAAGTCCAAAATCCATTTTAATCCAATCTAATAATTCATCCTGGACCAAAGAGAGACAAAAGCCCATATCAAAATCATATTACCCGGCCCAATGTCAAAGCTATAAACGTTTGGTCAACAACACTATTTATCCATCTTCCTCCCTCCCATTTTTAAGATCCAACGAATTACACAGGGTAACAATAGGTAAATCTACCATTCACCACATGCTCCTATAGCTTCTAGAAGGATTATCTGACACCTCTGACAGGCATACCAAAGCCACGCTGGCAATCCCACACAATTCCATTAGTTGAGAAATGTGTATGAGATCCAAGGGCTCAGATAGGAAGATATAGAATCAAGGGCTAAGATGAATGATTAGGACACTCCTTTTTGCTTCTGGATCCTTCCTCTTCATGCTATAAATAGAGGCTTTCACTTACACAGATAAATATCTAGAGTAGGAGTAGTATAAGTTAGTGTAGGAGTAGTGAAGATTTATTGCTTTATTTACAGCTTATTTTACAGCTTATTTACTTTAATTGTATTTCCTTCTCAAAGTTATGTAACCTCAGTTTTATTAATACAAGTTAATTTTCAGCTTATTCTTAATTATGTCTTTATAATCCTATTTCTACTTCAATGCTTAATCCTGTTTTAAGAAAGTTCATAAGCTCTTCTACTTTTAAAATCAGTACTAATCTCCATTTAATAGCATTGTTTCATTTAAATTCAATTCAAAATTACCTATGCTTTACTAGAATGCTTTTTGGATGATAAGCCAGAAAGGGATGGGCTTATTGGACTTTTACCAGCTTAACTATGATAAGCTGGAGCTTGTTGATTAGCTCTCTTGAGCAGTTATTAGCCTTGTTTTGAGCTAAGGCTTTTGTAAGTTCAAAATCCCTTCTATAGCTTTTACTGTATTTGCTTATTTGAACTCCTTATTTTCTGCTTTTTACTGCTTATTATTGCTTAGTGGGTCTCATTTATGCTTTCTATATGTAGTTTTTAACTTACAAGTCATTTGAATGTGTTTTCTTAAAAACTGCCTTTTATTGCTTAAAACTGCTTATGCTAGTTTGCTTATTTCCTGTGCTTATTTCTGTGTTTTTAATGCTTAATTGTCCTCAATTTCAGCTTATTCATAATCTGTTTTCACTTTTTGAATCATTTTACAATCTCTTCTAGCCTAAAAGTTAGATTTAAAGGTTTAAAGGGGTGTTTGGCACAAGCATTCTTAACATAGTTAAGACTGCTTGTGTAGCTTTTGAGGTATCAAGCCAACCTTCATAAGCTCTAAATGCAAGTTTTACAAGTCTTATATTAGTTTTGTTCAAGTTAAAGTCAGTTTAATCATTTTTCAAAAGTTACTAGTCTAAAAGAGTTTCAATCAGATTATGAGTTGATTTTCTTAAAACTCTATTTGAAGGGTGGCTTTTGTGTTTCATTTTAGTCTCTAATGCATCATGATGCATCTGTTTTTGAGTCATAAGTACTTTGGATTTTTTTTTTTTTGCCCTTGATGATGTTCAACCCGTAACATCCTGTATCTTGACATGATATTACGTTCGTTTCCCAGTGATAGCTAGTACACCCGAACGGGGAGGTCAATCCCAAATAGATCTATCTATAATCATTCGCGCTCACATTCTAGTAATTGACAGTTCATGATTCATGGGCATAGTGGGTTATCGCTACTTAGGCAAACACGTAATCATGATAAAATATACACTTGCGTCCAATTTGTAAAACAAAGCATGTTTCTCACCCCAAAACTTGTAAATCAATAATTGTAAAACATGGGGCTATGAACTCACCTTGAGTGAGTAAACTGATAATAAAATATTCCAAGTAAAGTCGCGTCACGCTAACGCCCGATTGCTACATTGATATTATAGGTCGATATCAGTATTTCATGTACGTTGTCTAAAAAACTACCAATATAATCTATATTGTTTTCATCTTACTATCGTTCGGGCTATCATTAATTAAGATGTCATGAATGACGTTTACGAGGTGTTAGGGACACTTTAAATCGTAATCCAACAACTCGTCAATACGCCATCCGAAGAAGCCTGATTATAAATTTCCCTAGCATTATAGCACTTCGTAACATTAACATATTATTCTTTATAGCTTATATCGCCATTTAACGTCGTAGTGTAATCGTAAATATAAAGTAAAAACGTTTTATAATTACGCATTATAGTAATAAATGAACATAACTTTGTCGTTTTAAAGTACGTTTCTCGCGTTTTCTTATGCCCACGCTTTCAGTTTTTAAGACGATTGATCATAAAATACATTTTTAGGTTTGTCAGATTCTGTGATGAAATAGTTGTTTTACTGATCATAACAGCTATAAAATCATTTTTATACTTTTTATTAAAGTAAACCCGTTTTTAGTCGTATCTTATTCTATATAGCTCCGTTTTTAGCGGATTCTTTCAAACACTTTTCGTAATTGAAAGTTTTATCATATTATTTATTTTTATAAAGTATAAGTTTCTGCCATGATATACGTAACTTTTATTAAAATTTGTTTCTATAAAGTATTTTGCGTCGTAAACTAGTTAAAACTAGTGTATCTTCTTCGTTTATTAATCCGTTTTTTTGAGGTTCTTTTCTTTTTGGATCTTATGAGATTTGTACTATCGTTATAAAACATAATATGGCTGCTTTAAAATTGAACAAAATAGAATGTTGAGGTTTTTGTGATTTAGACATGTTTTAAGCTTGATTTTTGTACCCATTAAGTTCAACACCTTATTACAGGCTACTTCACAACATTTTCTATCTATGTTTACATATATAAAGTCCATTAGATCATACTTTACTCAAGTGTGTTCAAGATAACAAGTTTAACTACCATTTTCACTTGTAACTCATAAGTTAACATTAGAAACCCTAATTTGTACATATACATGTTTATACTTAAACAACATGTTAAAACACTTATACATCCCTTTTAACATCATATTATCATCACAATTTGTGACATGGTAAATATGTTCATAAAACATTTTCATAAATGTAGATATCCATTTTACATATTCAAAAGTACCCTAAATGGTGATTTAGCTAAATATAACATATGAACACATAAAATCTTAGTTATGAAATGATTAAGCTTTTAAATAACCTTGTGTGGATGAGTAGAGAAAATAATAACAATCACACCCTTGTGATTAACAACCTTGGCTTGAAAATATAAGGTGAAAACCCTAATTTCAACCAAAAACCCTAATCTTGCAATATCTTGTTAAAACCCTTTCAAAGCTTAACCAACCCTTCAATTCTTCTTAGAATACCTTAAGTATGATGTATAAACACTAATATGGTGAAAGAAAATCAAGCTATGGATTGTGTATTATGTGTGTTTGATGTCGTGGGTTTAAGAGAAGGAAATGGGAGAGTTTTTGTGATTTTCTTGTAAAGAGGTGAAGTGTATGAGTCCCTAGCTCACATGTGCAAGCTTATATATACTACTTGGAAGATATTATGAAGATATTTGATGTCTAGTGGAAGTATGCAAGGTGGAAAGACTTGGAAAGAAAGTTGAAGCTTATCTTGGATAAGTTTGGCTAGTCATGAGTTCAAGTGGATGCAAGATGCATGTATGGAGATATTTGTGAAGTTTCCTGACCATCTTATCCTCTAGTCTTATTTATAGAATTTTGCTTGTATTATAAGTTAGGATATGTTTTGATCTTTTATATAATGAATACTTGCATTATATTAAGTATAATGTAGGATAGACTTAATAAAATGTATAACTTGCACATGGTAGAGTTTGATTTGAATTCTTTCATGAAGAATATGTATAATGTGATAAATACTTGAAGTTTTAATAAACTTTAAGTATTGGGTACAAATTTTGGGTATTTGATGAAGCGTAGATAAGTTAACGTGCTTCCGGGTAGGCCTAAACGTACTTTATCGCGAAAACGTAATACTAACGTAACAATGAAAAATAAAATGATCAAAGTTGATTTATTATCCTCATAATAATCATTTAACACTTGCTTGATGTAAACGTTTAATCATTTAATGCCCGTTTACATTGAATGATCATTTTTAGTTTACGCGATTTAGCTTAACGATTACGATTTAAGAGCAAACGCGTAAAACCCTAAAAATAAATTGTGAATGCATAAATGTCATACAATGACCTAAACACGAGGTGTTATAGTATTCCCCCCATGTGAAATGAGCCTTTCCTCAAGGCTTAATGACACGGCACTTGTGATTGGTGCGGTCTTGGTGAAAAGGTGTGGATATTTCTTCCTGAATTGATCTTCACGTTCACACGTAAATCAGGACCCCGTTTTTTTTTCTAGAGTTCCATCGAACCATTGACCAAATGGGGTCTCGGCTTTGCCTCAATTATTTGACTTCGCGATCCGTGATTTCTATAGGCTCTTCAACAAAATGAAGCTTGTCATCCACTTGGAGTCCTTCCAACAAAACGACTAATGGATCGTCAGAATAACATTTCTTCAAGTTGGATACATGAATGTTTTGTGGACCCTGGCTCAGCTCTTGAGGAGCTCAAGTTTGTAAGCAATGGGCTCCAAAACCTTTTTCAACAATTGAAAGGTCCGACATATCTGGTTTAACTTCCCGTTTGCCAAATCGTATACGAACCTTTCCAAGGGCGAAACCTTATGCCATAACTTTATCTCAACTTGATATTTCATCAGGTTTACGCTTAAGTGCGGCGTAGCTTTTTTGCGATCGCGAGCGGTTGAATCCTTTGTTTGATCTGGATGATCCTCTCAGTTGTTTCTTGCACTAATTCTGGACCAGTGAGTTGAACTTGTCCAATCCTCGGCCCAAAACCACACGGGTGAATGACACTTTCGCAATAAAGTGCTTACGGTGCAGCCGTAATGCTAGCATTGATAACGGATTTGTATGTAAATGACTAATGGCAAAATGTTTAACACAACCATTTCCAAAGTTGGATTAGCAAAGCACGTTGCATATCCTGAGAGTTTGGATGGTTCTCTCGCTTTGTCCATCGGTTTGCAGATGATATTGCAGTATTTATCCAAACTTGTAACCAAGCCTTCTGAAGTGACTCCAGAAATTTGTGCGAACCGAGGGGTCGAGATGACAGATAATTATGACACGTATTCCATGCTTCGTGACTACCTCCTTTAGGTACATTCTCGCTAGTTTATCCATAGGATCCGTTTCCGTCATCGGCATAAAAATGGCAGACTTTGTAAGTCGGTCAACGATCACCCAAATAGTGTCATAACCTTGTGACGACTTAGGTAAGGATTCATGACAAATTCCATAGTAATGTTGTCCACTTCCATTTGAGGTATCTAGGGGTTGCACTAACTAACCCGATGGACTCTGATGATTCGGCCTTGACCTTAGCCTCAGGTCAAACATTTACTAACATAAAGTGGCGTGTGGGATTTCATATTGGGGACACTAGTATAGTTTCTTCTTATCATGGTACATCTTGTCAGAACCGGATGAATAGAGTATTTAGGACTTGTGGGACTCGTGGCATGATCACAGCCTTAAGTCGCCTAACTGGTAACCCAATCTGCCATTTAAGCACATAGTTCCATCACTCACGTGGTTTAAACTTTTCTCGTCCTAAGTTTCTTCGTATTCTTTTGAATTCTCGACCAATATTCCCTAAATCTCCTTCTGATGTTCTTCCGGTTTTCGTGCTTCAGTTTGAGATTTCAAGATTGTTTAGGAAGATCCAAGCCAATAGTCATCACTAAGGCCCGAACCCTTAGTGGTTCTCGTTCCTTCTGCTCAGAGCATACAGCAACAAACATTCGCCTTTTCCCCCCCCCCCCTTGGGGTTGATAACGAATTTACTTTCGCAATCAATCAGCAACTCTAACACAGCGTGGACGTTGAATCATATTTAAATTCCTTCTGATAACCAAGAATTTGTGTTGTAAACCTCTTGTGAATCAGTAACACTGTGCAACTTGGTTCCGTACAGATAGTGCCTCCAAATCTTTAGAGCAAACACTACTGCCCCAAGTTCTAAATCATGAGTCGTATAGTTCTTTTCATGAATTTTTAACTGGCGTGATGCATAAGAAATCACCTTTTCTCTTTGCATCAACATAGCGCCCAAACCCTTCTTTGAAGCATCGCAGTATGTGATGAAATCTTTGCTTCCCTCGGGTAAGGCCAGGATTGGTGCACTGCACAGCTTCTGCTTCAACAGTTGAAATGCGCGGCGGGGGATACTTTTATTTATAACCCAAACAATCAAACTTGACACCTTTCTGGGTTAGTTTGGTCATTGTCTTGGCGATCTTTGAAAACCCTTCGATGAATCTTCTATAATAGCCGGCAAGGCCCAAAAATTGGCGAATCTCTGTTGGTGTTTTAGGAGATGCCTAATCTTTGATAGATTCAATCTTGGCAGGGTCAACGTGAATACCTCGACAGTCAATCACGTGACCGAGGAATTATACCCTGGAGATCCAGAATTCACACTTGGAGAACTTGGCGTACAATTCTTCCTTCTTAAGCAATTTCAAGATCTGCCTAAGGTGTTCTTCATGTTCCTTCTTACTTTTGGAGTAGATCAAAATGTCATCGATGAAGACAATTACAAACTTGTCCAGATACGGTTTACACACCCGGTTCATAAGGTCCATGAACACGGCCGGTGCATTAGTCAAACCAAAAGGCATGACTTGGAATTCATAGTGACCGTATCGAGTCCTGAATGCAGTCTTGGGAATGTCTTCTTCTCGAACTCTCAGTTGGTGATACCCTGACCTCAGATCGATCTTTGAATAAATACTCGACCCTTGCAGCTGGTCGAATAGGTCATCGATCCTTGGGAGTGGGTAACGGTTCTTCACTGTCAGTTTGTTCAATTCCCTGTAATCGATGCACATCCGGAAAGACCCATCTTTCTTCTTTACAAACAGAACCGGAGCTCTAAGGGTGAGGAACTTTGGTCTATGAGCCTTTGTCCGTAAGTTCCTGTAGTTGCTCTGCTAGCTCCTTCATTTCAGACGGTGCTAATCTATATGGTGCTCGTGCTACGGGTGTAGCACCAGGTACCAAATCGATTCGAAACTCCACTTGTCGAGTGGGTGGTATACCCGGCAAGTCCTCAGGAAAAACTTTAGGAAATTCTTAAACAACTGGCACATCTTTAAGTCGTTTCTCCTTTGACTTGTCTTCGTCTTTGGTTGCGGTGATATTTGCTAAGAATACGTGACATCCCTTCGTTAAATACTCTTGAGCCTTAGTACACGAGATGATGTTTAATCGGGTCCCGTGTTTATTGCTGCTTCCGTCACCTCGAACGATTAGAATTCGTCTCCAAAAAGGAATATGAACGCTTTTCCGCACAGACAATAACGGCTTGGTACTTTTCCAAATAATCCATCACAATTATTACGTCAAACTACCTAGTTCTACGGGTATTGAGGTCTATGTTGAAGGATGATTTTTAGAAGTTTAACAACAACCACCCGGATCATAGTGTTTACCCCCCACCCCACCCCCCCCCCCCCCCCCACCCAACAATTCGGCCGTCGGCTAGTTCGACATTATAATCATGATCTAATGCAGTCGGAGTGATAACAATTCGAGAGCTAAATGCAGTAGATACAAAACTCCTATCGGCACCGGTATCAAATAAAATAGATGCATATCGGTTGTTTAGGAGAAACGTACCCGTGACGACATTGTTGTCCGGGTTTGCCCCTGCATTGCCCACGGCATACACCTTTGCCTGAGCCTTGGCATTTCCAGCCTGATTACCCCGGTTGTTGTTGTTCTTCCATTTTGGGCAATCCTTCTTGAAATGCCCTTGAGCACCACATTCAAAACAAGCCCTCTGATTAGCCCTAGTGTTGACATTTGGGGGACTCCTGCAGTCACGAGATACATGACCAAATCGGTTGCACTTGTGGCATTTGGGAGCACAAGGACCATCATGGTGATAGTTACATTTGGGACACAGAGGTCTAGGCCCTCCGTATGGTCTCCTGTCACCATTTCCTGCGGCATAAGCTCTTCTAGTGTTTTGTCTCTTGTTTGGTTGCTGATTCTGGTTGTTCCTGGTGGTGTCATCAGACTTTCTTTTGTTGTCAGCCTGACGTTCAGCCCAAGTGTTGATCTTCTTGTCCATGAGTTCAGTGGCGAACTCAATGGCATCCTGCATAGTTTTTGGCTTAGTTGCCATCACACTGCCATGGATCGTGTCGGGCAAGCCACCGACATATTTCTCCAAAATTAGTTTATGTCTTCCGGGTTACATCCGGATTCACACATTAGTGCCAGTTCTTGGAAACGTTGGCTATAGGTTACCACATCGTTACCCTTCACCTTTAAATTCCAACATTTCGAACTCCAGTTTCTTAATTTTCGCCACTGGTGGGCAGTAATTTGTCTGTACTATCTTTTTCAGTGTCCTATGGCATTGCATGGCAGCTTTAGGAGTAGTGGTCTTAAAACATGGAGTTCCACCATGTAAGAGCATTTACTGGTAGGGTACACATAGCAAATTTTACTTGGCATGCTACTGTAAGTTGCTTATGCTGTAAAACAGATTTCCATCTTTTCGAACCCACAAGTGAGTCCGACAACTCCCTCAGTGCCCTTGAAGTTCAAGGGATGGCATTTTTAGGAAGTCCGGGTAGGTACATTTCACGAGCAACTGCACAAGCCTTCTGACACCCGTTCCTGAAGTATGGCTATCATCACCATTCGGGTTGACTCACGTGCGGGCGGGTGGTGGGGGGGGGGGGGGGGGGGGGTGGTGGGGGGGGGGGGGGGGATGCCTGTGCAGCAGTAACGCCTTCTTAATCATGCTGAATTTGGGCGTGGTGACAGATGTAGTGGTATGAGTGTCTGTGACTGGTGTTGGTGTTGCACCTGGGTTTAACCTCGTGGTCCTTCTCTTTGGTGCCATTTTCTTAAAATACAAGGGAAACATATTACCCGTTAGTTTCATAAAAATCATAAACTATGACATAAACTTATACAAATTAAATAAAACGAGATCAAATCACAACGTGAAATGTTACAACTTTTATTTGAAATTATTCGTGGTTATAACAAATCGACATTCAATTTACAATTAATTTGATTTCATTAGATAATTAAATTTCCGTCCATTTCATATATAAACTTGGAAAACATAACATGTTCGGTTCAGATTACAAAATGAATATACAACTTAGGTTACGAGACAAAAGAAACAACCTAAAGCCATACTTAACTGGGGATATACCCGTAAAATTAGTATGCTGTACAATGTAGTATTACCTGAAACAAAAGAACTATACTTGGGTAGCTAAACAAAACAAAAGATCTATACAGTTTGATAGCTGGGAATAACCCATAATACCTTACACAGGCTGTATAGCATAGCTACAACATAACCAAATCTCGGAGCTGTAACAGGCCTTCTCTGGTTGCATCTGGCTGTGGGCGGACCATTTGCGGGGTCCATGTGCCCTCTTGAAAACTCTACCATTTTGTCGTCTGTAGTCCTTTCAGAAGACCAACTGTCTTAGTCCAACTGAAATCCTGTCTCTTGTGGTTTGTGACAATAAATTGAAATCCACCCTCTGTCTCCTGTGATCTGCTGACTGTAACTCTGAAATCAATGCACTATGTGACACTACCGTTGTAGGTTCCGTAATGACATAACATCTGAAATGTGCCATGTCGCTTGAGAGCCATGGTTGTTCCCTAAAGCCTCATGAGCCATCTTAGCCTCTCTCTCTCTATCATAACTGCTAAACGACGTTGAACGGCATATTCCTATACAAACAAGTTGACGCGGCCTCTCAGTTGAGGAACGGTTCATATTGGAGCATCCTCCATATTACCATAACATGATGGTAATAGTCTTTGTTAACAATGGTAAGAAAGATCGATAACTTCTGATTGTACCACCTCTGGGTGGTCGATGCAATTCATCGTTGGCTCTACCAGATCATCCCATGTATTCCGTTAATGCCATGGTTCTAACTACCTAGACATTGGATGTCAAGGAGCGACATTCTACCATATCGACGAATCCATAAGTTCCCTTTGCTATGGAAAAAGGGTCTTCCCTAACTACGGCAGGTCCGTCCTGCTAGCAGCACCGGTTACTAAACTTTCCCCGGCCTCTTAACTAGGGGTGGGAGAAACAAATGCACCCTCTTTCCGATTAAACGCGGTAACCAATCTCGGGTAATCTCAATATTGAGTAGGGTATTGGGTTGTGGGATGGTTAGGTAATGGGTGGGATGGTATCTGTGGTAATGGAGATGATAGTGGAGTAAGTGGTGATGGTAGGATTGGGGTGGTTAAGGCAAGAAGTCTCTCACTCTTCTCCTAGGAGGAAGTGATATGGATGGCTCATCCCAGATAGATATCTTGGCAGTCATACGATGTACAGGCGGGACAGAGTCGGCCGGAGCTGGGTGCTCCTCCTCCTCCTCCTCATCCTCGTCCTCGTCCTCATCATCATCATCATCATCACCCCTATCAGCAGGGTAATCAGTGGATCACCTCGGGGATCCTCATGTCCTCCTCCACAATCAGTCTCAGGAACATATTTGGTTGTAATCTGCAAAGTGTGAGGCAGAGCAGGTTAGTGGTTCTCTGCAGGTGTAATTATCTTGTGTTAAGTTCAGTTTAACTTGTGTCTTAACCAAGTCCAAGTTGTTATTATCTTTTCTCTTATTTCCTTACTTTATTATTCTCTTATTTTTTTTTGTTCCCCCTTTATCTTTTACCCCCCTTTTTCCCCCCCCCCCCCCCCCCCCCCCCCCCCCCCTTTAAAAACACAACACCATGGGGGTTTTTAACCCCCCCCCACCCCCCCCCCCCCCCCCCCCTGGTTAAACCACATGTCTGTGGAACCTCAGGTCCAGGTATATAGTCAGGCGATGGTGGAACCTGATAAGCAGCCATTTTAAGCTATGGGTTCCTCTGGCATAATGGGTGGTCCATTGACTCTTGGTGAGCCAATGTCTGAATCGTCCTTGACTGGAATGGATACTAATGTGTATGTAACTGTAGAATGCTCAAAATCTGACATGATAATATCTGAAATCAAAATTAGCTTATATAAGTATGCTAATATAAAGACTCTTATAGTAATATACATTAATATCATAAAATGATTTTTCAATCATGATATCAATCATGCATGCATCTAGCCTAAACGACTAATGCACAATTAATGTATTGTAGTCCGTAAAATAAACCCCTTTGTTATGATGCAAATGTTTGAAAATGGTTATAGTCCAGCAAAAACATTTGACCTGGTTCTCTATAACCTTGGCTCTTGATACCAATCTATAACACCCCCAAATTGGGTCGCAGCAGAATAAGGGTCCGGGGCGTGTTACTTCTCAGATCAATAACACAAGATAATATAAGAACGACCAAATGTCATATTTAAAACTGATACATTGGGATTTAATAAAGTATGTGTTACAAAAAAGCCCGAAGCTTTACTTGTTTTAATTGTATTATTACTAAGATTTCCAAGGCCATAACAGATATACAAAATGTAATGCGACTAAATTCTTTAATGCATGACTTTTAAAATATAACCACTTATGTATCCTTCGGCATCTCTGTGCTTAATGGATCCTGAAAAAACATTTGCCTTTTAAAAACGTCAAATAAAGTTGGTGAATTTCATAGGTTTATGTTAATGTATTATGGAAGTAGGACCGCAAGATAGACTTTCCCAGTGATATTGCAAAACAGATGAAGAAATCACAAAATGCAATTTCGTTTGCCTAGCTATGACACCGAAGCTCGACATTAATTGAATAGACAATAATATATAATATTGCCTACATTGCCCGTGTGATGTTCAACCTAGTAACATCCAGTTTCCGACATGATATACGTTCGTTTCCAGTGGTGTGATAGCTAGTCACCCAAACGGGCGTGGTCAATCCCAAAATAGATCTATCTATAATCATTCGCGCCTCATATTCAGTAATTTGACAAGTTCATGATTCATGGGCATAGTGGGTTATCGCTACTTAGGCAAACACGTAATCATGATAAAATGTACACTTGCGTCCAATTTGTAAAACAAAGCATGTTTCTCACCCCAAAACTTGTAAATCAATAATTGTAAAACATGGGGCTATGAACTCACCTTGAGTGAGTAAACTGATAATAAAATATCCCAGTAAAGACGGTCACGATAACGCCGAATGCAACCTAGATTATAGGTCGAATCAGTATTCAAAGTTCGTTTGTCTACAAGAACTACCATATATAATCCTATTATAGTTATCATCGTACTATCGTTCGGGCTAGCATAAATTAATGAAGGCATGACTTTGGCGTTTACGAGGAGTTAGGACAATTTAATCGTAAATCCAACAACTCGTATACGCATTCCGAGAAGCTCTTTATGAAAATACCTTGTTAATATAGCACTTCGATAACTTAATAAACATATATATTCTATATTTGCTATATCACCATTCTTATCGTTGTAGTGAAAATGTAATAATAAAGTAAAAACGTTTATAATTACGCCTTATATTAAAAAGTGACATGACTTTGGTCCGTTTTAAGTTCCTTTCTCGCGTTTCTTACGCCCACGCTTTCTTATTAGAGACGAACACGTGATCATATAATCACATTTTAGGTTTTGAGTTTCTGTGATGAATAGTGTTTACTGTTCATAACAGCTATAAATCGTTTTATATTTTTAATTAACGTAAAACCTCGTTTTAGTCGTTATCTTATTCGTTATAGCTCTCTTTTAGCGTTTCTTTCGAACACGTTCTCGTTAATTGAAAGTTTTATATATTATTGATGTTTACAAAGTATATGTTATTGCCATGAAATAGTAACTTTTTTATAAATTTTGTTTTATAAAGTATATAGCGTCGTAAACTCGTAACCTAGTGTTCGTTCTTCGTTATTAATCCGTTTTTCGGAGTTTCTTATCATTTTGGAATCCTTATGAGATGTACTATCTTTATAAAACATAATATGGCTGCTTCCAAAATCAAACCAAAACAGAAAGTTTGAGGTTTTGTGATTTAGACATGTTTTAAGCTTGATTTTTGTACCATTTATGCTTCAAACACCTTTTTACAAAACTACTTCACCACATTTATTTCTTATGTTTTAAATATATAAAAGTCATTAGATCATACTTTACTTAAGTAGTGTTCAAGATTACAAGTTTAACTACAATTTTCACTTGTAAACTCATAAGTAACATTAGAAAACCTTATTTGGACATTAAATTTTATACTTAACCAACATGTTAGAACACTTATACATTCCTTTTAACATCATATTAGCATCCATGTGACATGTAAATAAGTTCATAAAACATTAATCATAAGTAAATATCCATTTTCATATTCAAAAGTACCCTAAATGGTGATTTAGCTAAATATAACATATGAACACATTAAATCTTAGTTATGAAATGATTAAGCTTTATATATAACCTTGTGTGGATGAGTAGAGAAAAGAATAACAATCACACCCTTGTGATTAACAACCTTGGCTTGAAAATATAAGGTGAAAACCCTAATTTCAACCAAAACCCTAATCTTGCAATATCTTGTTAAAACCCTTTCAAAGCTTAACCAACCCTTTAGTTCTTCTTAGAATACCTTAAGTATGATGTGTGTATACTTGTATAATGATAGAAAATCAAACTATGGATTTGGTTTGGGATGAGTTTTGAGCCGTGGGTTGTTTAAGAGAGAAAGAGAGAGTTTTGTGATTTTTCTAGCAATGAAGTGAAGTGTATAAGTCCCTAGCTCACATATGCATGATATATATACTACTTGGAAGATATTATGAAGATATTTGATGTCTAGTGGAAGTATGCAAGGTGGAAAGACTTGGAAAGAAAGTTGAAGCTTATCTTGGATAAGTTTGGCTAGTCATGAGTTCAAGTGGATGCAAGATGCATGTATGGAGATATTTGTGAAGTTTTCTTGGTCCAATCTTGTCCTCCTAGTCATATGTACACGAAATCATGCTTGTGTATAAGTTAGGATATGTTTTGATCTTTTATATAATGAATACTTGCATTATATTAAGTATAATGTAGGATAGACTTAATAAAATGTATAACTTGCACATGGTAGAGTTTGATTTGAATTCTTTCATGAAGAATATGTATAATGTGATAAATACTTGAAGTTTTAAATAAACTTTAAGTATTGGGTATAAATTTTGGGTATTTGATGAAGCGTAGATAAGTTAACGTGCTTCCGGGAAGGCCTAAACGTATTTTATCGCGAAACGTAAACACTTAACGTAACCAATAAAAATAAAATGTGCAATGATAATAATTATCCTCTAAATAATCATATAACACTTGCTTGATGTAAACATTTAATTGTTTAATGCCCGTTTACATTGAATGATCATTTTTAGTTTACGCGATTTAGCTTAACGATTACGATTTAAAAGCAAACGCGTAAAACCCTAAAAATAAATTGTGAATTACATAA
>BQNB010022239.1:34974-63235 GCA_026074375.1 Tanacetum coccineum | reverse complement strand
TTCCTATATCTTGATTGTTGTACTTTGAAGTAGCACCCCATTGTTACCATTCCGCTACTACCTGATTTTGGGGGTGTTATAGAAAACGTATCAACCATGAATAATCCGATAAAATGCATGTTTGTTTATTTAGTGCAATGATTGACTTATCTCGAAGGGCATATCATTCCTAGACTTAGGCGGTACTTCTTCCTAAGACCTAGACACGCTAATTCTGTCACAATTAGACGCATCCGCATAAAGCATCTTTATGTTGATTATAATCTATCTTAGGATCTAAGTAATGGTGCTCTTACTAAACCCTAGCTCATGGAGACTTTACCCACTTACTACTTAATGGCTCTTTATATACTAGTAGTCCACTGTCCGAGTCTTTACCAATTGATTAGAACGTACTCGTTGGTACCAAGGTCACCTTATGGCTCAACTAAGCTCATAATCAAATGGCAAAGATAGGTCAATATTTGTGATCCTATGATTCTAGATATATAAATTGCAATATGGAGAGCTATCCCGGACTCTTAGCCTACGCCCAAACAACACCGAAGTTGCAGCACATTAAATATGTAGGACTAGACCCAGTTGAATGATAGGTCGCATACTTAAGCACGTAAACAAGTTTATTGATAAACATAACCAACAATCAACGATAAATTAAGCAATAAAGATAAACAAACCAAACATTAGATCTTCATAAACATGACTGATACTTAAAGGTATCAGCCAATAGTCATTGTAAAAATACACATGATTTGATATATGAAGATTAAAATAAAGTAACCTTAATCGAACGCGTATTCGGTTGGGTGAAGATTACAAGAGTTTTCCTATGATCTTGAGGCTCTTTTCTGACCTTCTAGGCTCCTTTATTCGTCTCTTGGTCGACTTGGTGGTTTAGGAATTCACTTGCATACCTAAAACTGAGTTTAGGGTCGTCTATTTATAAGGTCTAGAAGTTGGTTCGATACGCCGTATCGAGCAATGTGGGATACGACGTATTGGGGATTTCTTGGAGTAAGGACCACGTTTGATATCTTCAAGAATAATTTATTACTATATTGTGAATACGACGTATTGATGTCTCCTAGATATGGCGTATTGGCCATGATCAATGCGGTCAATAATAAGACAATCTTTCTCACGCTCCAATCGGAATAGCCTATTATATCGAATATAAAAAAGAGAATCTCCTACCCAAGTATCTTTCCAAAAACGGATACGCGTGCCACAGCCCGCCTGGAAACGAAAGGAACTATTAGGAATAATGTTATTCGAGTGTAGAAAATTAGAGGAACCAAAAATTCTAGCCCGCATACCATTATAGATGCAACCATTGTCATCAAAGCCACCTTCCTAACCATGTAAAACCTTGATAACTTTAACCCAGAGCGCATTCTTGTGTGCAAAAACCTCCAACGCCACTTCTGGAGAAGGGCGAGGTTAAAGTTTTAAGACTACCGATGTTTAATCCGTCGTTATCTTAAGAAGAGAGGACATTTTTCTATTTAATCCAAGCTAGTTTTTTAGCTTCGCGAGAACCTCACCAAAAAAACATTGCTCGGGATCTTTCCAAGGAATTTAGAATAGATTCAGGGACCTTGAATATCGTGAAGTAATAGATACCGAGACTACCAAGAAAAGCTTTTATTAAGGTGTGACGGCCCCCTATAGAAAGGGGATTAGCCTTCCACGAGGATAACTTCGATTGAAACCTGTCCAATAAAACCTGCCAACTCGATGTCAAACTCATATTAGAACCAATGGGTAACCCAAGATAATTAAAAGGAAAGGATCCTGAAACGCATCCAGAATTACTGGCCATAGAAGAGACATCAACATCCCCCCAATGCCTTAAACATTAGATTTCTGAATGTTAATTTTTAAACCCGAAGCTAAGTAGAAGACTTGTAAAACACAAATGATATTGTCTTAATCATTAGCATTCCATTCGGTAGTGATAATCACGTCATCAGCATAAAATAGATGAGGTATAGTTACTTCAGGAGAACTAAATTTGACGCCTCTTATAAGACCCAAGCTAACCGCGATATAGAGAGTGTTATGCAACCCCTAATACTAAGAATAAAAAGAAAAGGCGAGAGAGGATCTCCTTGCATGAGGCCACGTTTGATAAAAAATTCCGAGGTGGGACTACCATTGACGAGAAATGAAGCCGGGATGAGGATAAACAAGCTCTAATCCAAGAACGCCATTTAGAGCCAAAGCCAAGATTAAGAAGAACAAAGTCTAAATATTTCCAGCCCACCAAGTCAAAAGCTTTCTCAAAATCAAACTTGAAAATTAACAACTTTTTCTTTTTTTTTGAACCATTCGACAATCTCACTAAGAATAAGAGGACCGCCAAGAATTTGACGACCATCTATGAAGGACGATTGCTCGTGACTAACAATCTTATGAATCACATTGGATAGCCGATTAGCTAGAATTTTAGCTATGATTTTGTAATGAACGCCTTTGAGAGAAAGTGGATGAAATCTTTAATGAAAATAAGGTTGCCAACCTTTGGAATGAGAGTGAAGAAAAAAGAATTAGATCCATGAGGCAATGAACCAGTATCAAGAAAAATATTGACATACTCCAAAATGTCAACTTTACTATCAACCCAATATTTCTTCAAAAAAGTAAAAGAGAACCCATCCGGGCCGGGATCCTTGGAACTACCACAATCCCAAACCGCATTCTTAACATCATCTAAAGAAACAAGAGTCTCCAAGCTATCATGGTCAAGAGCACATAATCCAAAAGAGTTAGCAAACAGAGGGAAATCCACATTTGAATCATAGTCTTTGAACTTTTCTTTAAAAAAGTTGAGAAACTCTTCCTTAATTTGAGAAGGATCCGAAATCCAAACACCTTCTTTCATGATACCATGAATCATTTAAGCTCTCATTTTTTGCTTTATCATCCCGTGAAAAACTTTGGAGTTTTCTTCACCTTCGATATCCCATTTGACACACGCACTTTGAAATAGATCAAAGGATTCAAAGGTATATAATATGTCCACCTCTTGAAGCAACTTAATTCAAGAATCACGGTCGTCATCATTCGTAGAACCCGCTTTAATTTTCTCTTCTATAAACTTGATAAGTTTTAAGTTATCATGTTTAGTGACATGATTAGAAGTTTTAGTTTCAGAATGCCATTGCTTAATTCTAGCTTTGAGGAGGCGAAATTTTTCATGAGATAAGAGCTTCCTTCCAAAGTTATGTTCCTCCAATTTAGGTAACCCTGTTTTAATAACTTCATCAAATGAATCACGAAGTAACTAGGAATGGAAAATCTTGAAAGGAGTAGGACCAAAGTCGAATTTGAGACACGAAGAAGAATGGGATTGTGATCCGATCACAAACGATCAATGGCAGTAACTCGAACATCAGGTAAAGCCTCAACTTCCTCTTTTGATATTAAGAATCGATCAAGTTTACTAAGCTTGGTTCCAGCTTTGTTCATCCAAGTAAATAGACGTCCACCCAAAGGAAGATCAATCAAACTAGCATTTTTAATAAAAGAGTTGAAGTTATCAGCATCATGTCTAGAAAAAACAGAACCACTCCTTTCTTTTTCATTACGAACAACGTTCATGTCTCCAAAAATGATATATTTACCAGTGTGTTGATGCATAAAATCACCAATACTATTCCACAAAATATCTTTGGCCAACGAGTCTTGAGGACCATAAATATTTATCATATAACAATCACCAACCGTATTTCTCCAATTCCCTTTCACAATAATAAAAGCATCATCACACCATATATCATTTTAAATAAAGGAGTTTGGGTCCCACACAGAAATCAGACCTCCCGATCTACCACGATCCATACTACATGCAAAATTAAAATTATAATTACCCCACATGGATTTAAGACGGAAGGTTTCAAGGCGCGTCATTTTGGATTCTTGAATACCGAAAAAATGAATGTTATGCTTGAAACATAAGTCTTTAATCCAAACATGTTTTTTCCATTTCTTCGTACCACAACTATTAATGGATAGAATATTCATTTATCAGCTATATGCACTATATAGGTGTTAGTTAGCTTATATCGCTATATAGGAAATCTAACTATTAAGGTTTTGGTCTACATGGCTCACTTTGTTTATTTTCTGTTATGCATGTTTATGAGCCATGCGGGTGGCCACACAAACCCTACATTGGTATCAGAGCCACCCTATACATATTTAACCTAGTTAGGGTTCTTAGTAATTGCTAATACTGCCATAAAAATTAAATCTTGATTTTGTTATGCACGTGGTTTAGTCGATTCTTACATGTTAGGGTTTTTTAAGCTTTTGTATTTTTAGAAACTAAGGGTATTTCATTCTAATCTTGATTTCTTACTTTGTAAGTAGCCTAATCAAAATACACAAGGGTTCATCCCTTGAGGGTGCCAACATTTAGGCTTAGGGTTTTTCTTAATTAAAATACACAAGGATTTTAAATCTTGAGGGCGTTGATTTATTAAAGAAAACAATAATTCAAGATTCTTTATGAAAACCCTAATTGTCACAAATAAAAGAACTAGGGTTTCTTGGATTTTTCTTTTCAAATTAATCTTGGTCTTCGTTTTATGATATAGGGTTTAAAGTATTTTTAGAAAGTTCTAAACTTTCCTAAAGGTATGTTAGAACCAATATGAAAATCCTAGGCTACCATATGTAACCATAAAAGAGGCAAGATTGCTGGGAAGTAAGAAAAACTATTCCAAGTTAAACCTAACCCTTCAGGAATTCGATTTTAATAAGTACTAGCCAAATGAGATTATTAAAATAAATTGAGCATGACTCTTGGTGACTAAACAAGAAGTTTTCGTAAACTGACAGTTTTTTTACCTAATTTTGGAATCTTTAATGCTATATATGAAAATCAGGGTTTTAAAAACATGCGGATGCATAACGGGGTTTTTCTTTTAGATTTTTTTATTAAAAGAGCCACAATAAAAATTTTATTAAAAGAAACTAAACTTGTGATTTAGGGTTACTTGTTACCTAAATCACATGCTTTTAAAATGTAAAAGAATAAAAAAAACCCTAATTAGGGTTTGCAAAATTTAAAAGACAAAATTTTCATAAATTGGCAATATGTAGCAATAGGGTAAGTGAAACGCCTCTTTCTCTACTCTAAATTTGACCAATTTTTTTAGGAAACGACATACCAAAGCGGACCTTCTGTTACCCTTCAATAAACTGACAACAATCTGTTATAAAATAGCCCTTAAGACTATTTTTAAATAAAAATTGACTAAAAACTAAAAAAAATCTCATTTATAGTCTGACAGAAGCATATGGTCATATACTGAAATATCATATGGCCACTGTAGAAACTTCTGAGCTAAGCATATGGTCATATGCCAAAATATCATATGGCCATATGGTCTCTGCAGAAACTTTACAAAGCATGCTATATTTGTGCACTTTTCAATATTCCGAAAACCATAATTCCGGGACTCTAAAATTTACGTAACTTTCCAAAAATCTTTAATACAGCGAGTGTTAAAAAAAGGTCTACAAGGCCGATTAATCGCCGCCTTGGTGCTACAAGGCCACCGACCTTGCCGATTTATGTAACTAGGTTAAACAAATAGGTCAACGGTGGTCAAACTTGCCAGAAACCTTCTAATCTTGCCGGAAGTACCTAAAACTCACTGTAAAATTGTTTTGATCACTTATAGTAACTGTTTAAATCTATTACAAGTTGTTTTTTTAGAAAAAAATATTGCCAATAATACCTAAAACTCACCGAAAATATACAAAACTTGCTGAAAATACCCAAAATTTGCCATAAATGTCAATCCGATTAATCCCACCTAGACCAATTACAAGCTACAAGGTGGTCGACATCCTGGATAACGATTCACAAATTTTGAAATCTTGAATACAACATATAATTCATTGTCAATTACACACATGGTCTAAATGACCCGCGGAAACATACTTTACGGGGTTATGCTAAACACCCGTTTCGACCCATTTTCAAATACAACTAACACTATACACAAGATCATTACTTCAAAACCAAGACTAAGACTTGGACACTTGACAATAATGTTTATGAATCATTTTGTGACACTTAGGGGTTCAACCTTAACTTGAGCTTGGAATCTAGTATTAACTTCATACGCATAGTTCGACGCTTCCAATTTCCGAGCTACCAAGCCATAAGCCTTACTTACATCATAACACCTACACAAAACATTAACAACAAAAAGAGTAAGCTTACACTTAGTAAGTAAATAGGTAATAACACAATATTATATATCATGAATCACATAAGCGTCATTCACATTCAACTTAATCCATCATACCATACATCACCATCACTTGCACATAACACATAATCCACTTATCATTCGAACACAAAAATAGTCTTTACATACCTTAATTTGGTCACAATTAGCTTAACCACAACCTTAGCTAGTTTTGGCAAACTAGCACTTAATCTATCCTCAATCAAAGCATCATAAATTAAAGCCTCCTAAACCTTTATTATCAATTTCTACATAACACACACATGATAAATCAACATAATCTCATGTTAAAACCGATTTACTTACCTTAGCTCTGTTGGTGGTTATGAGCCCATAACATGGTGAAGATAATCAATGCCTAGCTAATTACCAATTTAGGTTACCGGATATCACTTGGAATCGTGTTATCACTTTCAAAAGTAAACTATTCGACCCTATTTCCTGGGTTTTAAGAATAACTACTTGGGATAAGACCAAATATATGTTAATGATTTAGGCACAAATCAACAACCCTTGCGCATCCAAGTGTTTAGGTTTCCTGTACATCTATCTCATGCAAGTTATAATATCCTATTTATAGGAGAGATACTCAAAACACTAATAGTGGAATTATGATGATTAACCGGCCCATTAATCACATCATAATGTCCTTTATGATTGTCGGGATTAGTGGTTACACGATCAATTAAACGTGGTCATTAATGTAGTAATAAATACCACTTGAATAGGTCAAATCCGTTACAAGTTTACCAATTCATTCCCAGCTTAGTCATTTATTCAGTCCCACTGAACGATCAGCTAACCCACTAAAGGGTATCCAAGCTAAAACCCTTAGTATTGAAGAGAGTCATTGGCGAGCTAACCCGCTGAAGATACATGCTCTGAAGAGTTACTCCCTGATGGTGTCTTTCAGCTTATTACTTAAGGAGTACAAAGCTGAAGCCATCGGACTGATGAATATCATTCAGTTTAGAGTTACATTCACTGAAGAGTGAACTCACTGAACTTCATCAGTGACTTGAATTCCTTTTTACAACTATCAGAATTAGGGTGTTTAGTGAACTATAGGTGTACACTCCGTACCTCCAGCCCTATTACCCGGTATGAACTAAACCCACAATTGAACTAAATTTCCAACAATCCTCCCTAATTTTCATTTGCATGAAAATTAAACATTAAACAAAACATATCTTATGGATTAATTTTCCGTCTTAGTACATTACACGTTCAAATATTTGAGAATCAGAGTGTTCTAAGAATTGAACCATTCAACCCATTTGAATACCTGAAAATAAAATACACATAAGTTTTCAAACACTTAAACGCTCTTTACACTATACAAGCCATGTGTCCATACCTAATTTATAAATGTTGTAACAGCCAAAGTCCACAACTCCTTGAGGAGGCAAAACCTCAAAATTCACATAGGTGGTTCCTCTTTATTCATGCTACTGCTAAGCACTTTTCCAAAGATATTAACCATTGAGAAGTAAAGACTTCATCCTCCTTTTCAACAAGTTCCAAGCACATCCTTGGGATGATTGTAAAACACGTGCTTCAGTCCATTGAATGTTTAGCTTTCCATATTAAACTCAGATCCTAAGTTTCCTCAATAGGGAGTTGGGTGTCTTAGCATTCAGTGACTAAGTTGGACTTTAAACCTATCCCTTCAGCAGGCTTTATAACTAAGTCTCTAGCCAATCCCTTCGTCAAGTGATCAACTAAGTTTTGTTGAGACCTCACAAACTCTATAGATACCACCTTATTCATGATAAGTTCACGAAGCATGTTATACTTGACACCCAAGTATCTAGACTTCCCATTGTACATTTGGATATAAGCCTTTGCCAATGTAGCAGCACTATCACAACGGATAGAAATAGGTGCTATAGGTTTAGACCATAATGGAATCTCAAGTATCAAGTTTCTCAACCATTCAGCTTCCTTACCAGTAGTTGCTAAAGTTGCAAATTCAGATTCCATTATTAAACTGGTGATGCAAGTTTGCTTCTTGGATGCCTAAGAAATTGCACTTCCACCAAGCAGGAATACCCAACCACTAGTAGACGAATTGTCTTCAATATTGCTGATCCAGCTTGCATCAGTGTATCCTTATACAACTGAAGGATAGCCAGTATATGTTAAATTATAATCTATAGTTTTCTTTAAATACTTCAGCACCCTCTAAATTGCTTGCCATTGCTGAGTACTAGGATTACTAGTGTACCTACTCAGTTTACCAACTAAAAAAACAATATTAGGCCTTGTACTAGTCATGACATACATTAGGCAGCCAATCACCTTAGAATATTTAAGTTGAGATACAGTCTGATCATTATTAGGCATCAACTTCTCACTTGTGTCCATAAAAGTACTCACTGGAGTACAATAAAAGTAATTGAATTTTCTCAATACCTTCTCAATATAATGAGACTGAGAAATTGCTATTCTATTACTTTTATGTTTTATCCTTATATCAAGCATAACATCAGCCTCCCCCATGTCCTTCATGGAGAACCTTGATGACACGAATTCCTTTGTTAGGGCAACACTGACTTGGCTAATGCCAACGATCAGCATGTCATCAACATATAGACAAATGATGAATCTTTTACCAGATTCATCAAATTTTTTATACACATATTGTTAGCTTGGTTAAGTTAATAACCACTAGACAAAATCACTTCATCAAACTTTTGATGCCATTACTTAGGTGCATGCTCTAGTCTATATAAATACTTGATTAGTTTGCACACCTTGTTTTCATTGCCAAGCATGATGAAGCCCTAAGGTTGGTTCATATAGACCTCATCATCCAGTTCACCATTTAAAAAGGCTATCTTCACATCCATATGATGAATAATCAGATTGTGAATTGATGTCATAGCAATCAGTAGTCTTATGGTACTGATACGTGCCACTGGCCCAGTCTAGCATGCCATAGAATTGAATCACTCAATTTAGAGGTTGACATAAAGGCTGAACCAATATTATCATTAACAATATTAAGCCTAAACATTTGATTACTCAAATAACCAAAACCAATAAACACACCATGTTTGGATAAAACAAATTTATTAGATTCAATTACTTGTTTATAACCACAATTATTTAAAATACTACTTGAAACCAAATTCTTCCTAATATTAGGAACATGTAAAACATTAAACAAGGAAACAATCTTTCCATAACTAAATCTAAGATCCACACATCCACATCCATGCACCAGGGCTGTTGACTCATTTTCCATGTGAAGAATAGATCCATCATTCATTATTTAGTGACTCATAATTCTTGAACCAACATCATCTTTATACACATGCATAGTTGCTCCTGAGTCAACCCACCACGCAACATTATCATCTTGCACAAAATAAGATTCAGATACATATGTAACATAATAAACCTGAAGAGATTTATTAAGCATATTTTAAGCTTTCATTGAGTTGGAAGAACCATTCGCTGAATCATTTGTGCCTGAACCATTGGCTTTGTTTCCAAATTTTTCCACCTTTGCAATCTCTTTTCAAGTGTACACGTATCCTACACTTCCAACAAGTCAATTTAGACTTCTTTCTAGGATCAGCTTTGGTGTCCTGATGTTTACGTTTACCCTTATTGTCATTGTACTTGATGTAGTTGTTATGCTCTACCATATTGACAACTAAAGGACTAACAACATGGATTCCCTTTGGCTTGTCACTATCCTGCACCCTGAGGGACTCTTCAATGTGCAGATGACGGCCCAACTCAACAAGAGTTAATTCCTCCTTTTTATGTTTCAAGGTATGCTTGAATTCTTTCCAAGAAGAAGGGAGTTTATCAATGATACAAGAGACTTGAATAGCCTCATCCATGTTCATGTTATGTTGTGTAAATCTACCAAGAATTCTAAGAAGTTCATCGTATGGTTTCATAATTGGTCTTGAATCAATCACTTGCAAGGAACTTCTTACTTGATGCATCCTTGGCCATATATTTGGCCTCCAAGGACTCTTATAGTTCTTTTCTAGATTCAACATTATGGTAAATATCAAACAAGGAATCAAACATACCATTGAGAATGATGCCACGGCACACATAGTCATCCTTCTCCCATTTGCTCCTTTTCTAAATCTGTTCCACAGTAGCATTCTTACCATCTTTAGGCATTGGTGTAGTAAGGACATACACCACACTCATGATATAAAGAAGAAAGTGCATCTTCTTTTGCTATATTCTAAAATAAACTCCTTCAAACTTATCTAGTTTAGAGAAGTTAGCCACCATGTTCTTCATTGCAGCCACCATTGATTATCACAAAATACTTTACTTTGATTGTTAGTGGTTATGAGCCCAGAACAGGGTGAAGATAATCAGTGCCTAGCTAATTACCAATGAAGGTTACTGGATATCACTTGGAACTGTGTTATCACTTTCCAAAGTAAACTATTCGATCTTATTGCCTGGGTATCATGAATATCTACTTGTGATAAGACCAAATGTATGCTAATGATTTAGGTACAAATCAACAACTCTTGCACATCCAAGTGTTTAGGTTTTATAGTACATCTATCTTATGAAAGTTATAATATCCTATTTATAAGAGAGATACTCAAAACCCTAATCGTGAAATTATGATGATTAACCGACCCATTAATCACATCATAATGTCCTCCATGATTGTTAGGATTAGTGGTTACACGACCAATTAAACGTGGTCATTAATGCAGTAATAACTGCTACTTAAATAGGTCGAAGCTGTTACAAGTTTACCAATTCAGTCCCAGCTTAGTCATTCCTTCAGTCCCATTAAACGATCAGCTAACCCACTGAAGGGTATACAAGCTGAAACCCTTAGTACTGAAGAGACTCACCGACGAGCTAACTCGCTGATGATACAGCCTCTGAAGATTTACTCCATGATGGTGTCCTTCAGTTTATTACTTAGGGAGTACAAAGTTGAAGCCATCAGACTAATGAATACCATTCAGTTTAGAGTTACACTCATTGAAGAGTGACCTCACTGAACTTCTCAGAGTCAGGGTGTTCAGTAACCTATGGGTGTACATTCCGTACCTCCAACCCTATTACCCGGTATGAACTAAACCCACAATTGAACCAAATTTCCAACAAGCTCCAAAGCTAAGTTTATCAGTAATTCGCATCATCATCCAAAGCTTGCATCCTAACCAAGAATCAATACATGTTTAATGCTACTAATTTATATAATTATTAAGTGTGTCTAAATCCACCCACAACCATAACTAAATTCCTCTTTATCATTTATATGATCATATCATGATCATCATTCCCAAATTACTAATTTTACTTAAAACACTAATTGACCTTAACTTATTTTTAATAACACCTCAATACTTGGTTTAGAATTACAATAACCCAAAAACCCCTAATTTGGGTACATGAACCCTAACTTATAAATCATCTAATTAACTCATGATTAGAATTACTTACTTGTATATGATCATTATTAGAGCTTAGTCTTGTCATAAGAACACATGATTCACTAAGATTAATCACCCCACTTGTTCTTCTTCTTTTCCCTCCATTTTCCTCTTCTAAACTGACTCAACCACACCACTCTATAACATGATGGATACATATAGAAATACTTATAAGTTAGTTACTACTTTGACTATTTGACATATTAGGTCTCTCAAGTCTATTCTCTTATATTTGTGACACATTAATCTTTCTAAAACCATTTACATAAAATCTAGACTTATAATTTGACTATCGAGTTTGACTAACCAATCATGTAACACCTTTAAACTTACAAAAGTCATAATCAAACTATCTAATGGCATTCTTGTAATAAAGTACTCAAAATCCGGTTTTAAAGTGTTACATATCTACCCCTTATTTTGATTGCGTCCTCGAAATCTTACTTGTTTAACACTTACGACCATTTGCAAAATATTCTACATTTTAGATCTACCTCATAGTCATTATTATAGTACTATTTATTCAAAATGCTACAATCACTTAAATTAACAATTTTAAATCAACTACGTTATGGTCATACAACTTAAAAGATCACTTAATTAACGTAATTTTTCACATAATTTCAAGTATTCTAATGAAACTGCGCCATTAGTGTCACATCACATTATGAAAAGTTTCTATTTTACTTAACACTCTACTAAAAACCATACGTCACTTCACAAACTTATCTAAAAATTTCCAACAATAACGACTTATCACTTCGAAAACTTACTATTTTGACTTTATATAAGTCAAACTCTAACACTAAATCCATACTATTCAACAATGCTCTAATGTGACCCCAAGTCATTTACCGATCAATTTCACATTCCAATTATTATCAATAAGTATTTTCTAGAATTCTCTTAATACACATTAATTCGCTTATCTAAAAAACCAGGAACTCATTTCCAATTTATACCAAGTACCATTTAAGGGTACTAATTTTCCAACTCCAAGCTTTACTTAAACAACTTCCTTTTTAAATTTCAGGAATTCCCTACCCGATTATCTTCTTAACTTAAAACACGAACTTCAGTCTAGGCATCTAACTTAAGGTTTAACACACAACTTTAAAGCCGTTATAACTTTCCGTTCACGTCTACCATCATTTCTTACGACATCTAACTAATTTTAGTTCTTATTTTCTATTTCTCAACCCGTACTCATGCCATTTTAAATACACATAAACCCACTCATTCACAATTCGTCATTTACATATAGAGGCATCCCAATCCATCTAAATAAAGAATTATAAACTTATGGTTTGACGATTTATAATTTATTTATTTAAATGAAAAGGCGTCTCAATTCATTTAAATAAGTAGATTGTAAATCATCCTACTTAAGCATTCCCGATACAACACTTATACCCGCCTAAAACTTTCTATCTTTTCATTAATCACATATCAAAGACCTTTCCAACTTTAATTTCATCTTTTCTAGCCTTTGATCCAATCTCACTAATCATTTCATCCATGCCATAAAGACAAGCTAACAACCATGCCGAGGAAGGCAAGGTATCATCTATGACATAACAACAAACCATGTCGGGTAAGGCAAGCTAACAACCATGCCGTAAAGGCAAACCATGCCGGGGAAGGCAAGCTAACAACAATTCCGTAAAGGCAAACCATGCCGTAAAGACAAACCATGCCAGGGAAGGCAAGCTAACAACCATGCTGTAAAGGCAAACCATGCCGGGTAAGGCAAGCTAACAACCATGCCGGGGAAGGCAAGCTAACACATCTCGAAAGATTCGAGAACTAAAGAACTGGATCCAAGCTATTTTTACCTTAACCTTCGTTACTCATTCATCGTTTTTGTACTTATCTAATCAAGCACGTTTCCATTACTACATTTTATTGCCCTAAGCAATCTCATTGCACACTTTATCATGCATTCATTATTGTGGACACATACTTGTCAATTTCATGTATTACAAGTTTTATACGCATCTCCATAATGCATTTATTATTTTATCGCCAACTACAAGTTGACTTCTTATTCCATTTTATGGTGAACATCATTTTTGTCTACTTGACTCTTTTTGCACATATACATCTCACATTTTATTATTTTAAACCTCTTTCATTAACTTCATTTTATCATCATACACATCACCTAATATGTTAGCATGACCAATTCATGCTTTCCAATTCTTTCTTGCGCATTTTACATATCATTTACGATTTTCTAGCACCACTTATCTCATTTTATGCCGAAACATTATTTTAATGTTTACACATTTAAATTCAATCCAAACCATCTTAATTATTACATGTCCTAACCCCACATTAGACACAACTTACAATTAGACCATACATTGGTCATACATCGTAATCTAAATCCATTTACTTATCTCAGCGTATAAGACTTCATGTCACGTCAAATTCTAGTCATGCCTTATTCATAATTCATGACATATCTAAAAATAAAATCCTATGCATTTTACTTAGCCCATATATATCATAAATTAATTCCATCATACACATAAGTGTAGCACTTAGACATATAATAACTACCATATACCTTACGTCATATAATAATATCTATCCGGACTTAACACTCCTCCAACGAGTGTTTTACATTCTTAGCCGCAATCAAAATCATTTAGTCTATGGCAAAATAAAATATATCACATTGCATAATCAATTTATGTCTCATCATCATCATTCTAAATAGTCGTAAGTACTAGTATACCTTCTAACTAAGGTTTTCTACATTCCGCACTACATACACTTACGGCATACGCAACTACAAGTGATATAAGTTTAAGCAACCTATAGTGGAAACATAATTCAAATAAATCAAAGCTCTGATACCAAGTTAAAACGCCCTTTTCCTGACTCTAAATTTGACCATTTTTTTTTTATGGAAACGACATACCAAAGCGGACCTTCTGTTACTCTTCAATAAAATGACAACAATCTGTTATAAAACAACCCTTAAGACTATTTGTAAATGAAACTAGACTCAATCACCTTTAAAATAACAGGTGGCATGATTTTTAACGACTTATAGATTAAAAGATATGATTTTTGAAAGATTGACTAAAAACTAAAAAAATCTCATTTATAGTTTGACGGGCAACATAAGCATGTGGGCCAAATGCTGAAATACCTATAAGACCACTGCGAGCAATCTGTCTGACTTAGCATAATAGGCCATATTGCCGAAATATCATATGGAACAAATGGTCCCCCGTCACATAAACTTTACAAAGCATGGCTATATATAGGCACATATTACTATATTTCGAAAAATCATACTTCTAAACTCTGAGGACTCTAAAATCATACTTCTGGGACTCTAAAATTCACGTAACTTTCCAGAAATCTTTAATACAACATATAATTCATTGTCAATTACACACATGGTCTAAATGACCCGCAAAAACATACTTTATGAGGTTACGCCAAACACCCGTTTCGACCTACTTTCAAATACAACTAACACTATACACAAGATCATTACTTCAAAACCAAGACTAAGACTTGGACACTTGGCAACAACGTTTATAAACCATTTTGTGACACTTGGGGGTTCAACCTTAACTTGAGCTTGACATCTAGTACTAACTTCATACAGATAGTCCAACACTTCAAATTTCTGAGCTACCAAGCCATAAGCCTTACTTACATCATAAACAGCTACACAAAACATCAACAACTAAAATGGTAAGCTTACGCTTAGTAAGTAAATAGATAATAACATGATATTATACATTATGAATCATATAAGCGTCATTCACATTCAACTTAATCCATTATACCACACATCACCATCACTTGCACATAACACATAATCCCTTATCATTCAAACACAAAAATAGTCTTTATATACCTTAATTTGGTTACAATTAGCTTATCCACAACCTGAGCTAGTTTTGGCAAACTAGCACTTAGTCTATCCTTAATCAAAGCATCATAAATTAAAGTTTCCTAAACCTTTATTATCAATTTCTACATAACACATACATGATAAAATCCACATAATCTCATGTTAGAACCGATTTACTTACCTTAGCCCCAAAGTTAAGTTTATCAATAATTCGCATCGTCATCCAAAGCTTGCATCCTAACCAAGAATCAATACATATTTAATACTACTAATTTATATAATAATTAAGTGTGTCTAAATCCACCCATAACCATAACCAAATGACTCTTTATCATTTATATGATCGTATCATGATCATCATTCTCAAATTACTAATTTCACTTAAAACACTAATTAACCTTAACCCATTTTTAGTAACACCTCAATACTTGGTTTAGAATTACAATTACCTAAAATCTCCAATTTGGGTACATGAACCCTAACTTATAAATCATCTAATTAACTCAAGATTAGGGTTATTTATTTGTGTATGATCATTATTAGAGCTTAGTCTTGTCATAAGAACACATGATTCACTAAAATTAGTCACCTTACCTGTTCTTCTTCTTTTCCCTCCATTTTCTTTTTCTAAACCGACTCAGCCAACCACTCTAGAACATGATGGAGAAATATAGAAATCCTTATAAGTTAGTTACTACTTTGACTATTTGACATATTAGGTTCCTCAAGTCTATTTCTCTAATATTTGTGACTCATTAATCTTTCCAAAACCATTTACAAAAAATCTAGACTTTTAGTTTGACTATCAAGTTTGACTAACAAATCATGTAACGCCTTCAAATTTACATAAGTGGTAGTCAAACTATCTAATGGTATTATGGTAATAAAGTACTCAAAACTCGGTATTAGGGTGTCACAGTAAGAATCATCATTATTAGAATGACTAGTAGCGGGTGAAACTCATGGTTTGCATGTACTTTAGGATGAGTTATATATGAGGTGCATGTGCATATATAGTATATCCTAGCAAATCGTAGCTTAAGTATTTTTACCAACAATTTAATTAATTACTTTCTCGCTTTTAATTGGTTAATAATGCATGAGACGAGCCTGAGCCATAGACCAAAATATAAATTGCTTGGTTGTGATGTAAAGTTTTGTCTAGTTTATATTTTACTGTTTTGGGGTTTTAAGAAAGGCATGCGAGCCAAGGAGTATTTTCTTTCTTGTATTTTAATTTTGAGTAGGATTAGCTTTAAATTAATTACAAAACCAAGAAAGACATGACGAAAGAAGGCCCAAATAAACAGAGAACCGGCAAAGTACGAACGGATAAGAGATCCGACAGGAGCACGGAGGAGTGACGATTCCACAGATTGATGATCGAGGGTGATGCTGAGGAGACACATAGCTTAAAGATAGCTTATTGCCTTGTGTCATGTTCTGACCCTTAGGATAGACCCAAAGTTGATTTCCGAAGCGGCTCTCGGGGTCAACATTAGATAATAAGTAGGTTGTGTCAAGTAGTTTTATTATTATCTATATGCATGTTTGTTTCATTGTTTTTTAAATAATATGTGACTGGTTATTTACCGACATAATAAATTTGAGGCGTCTCTGCTAAAGTCAAGAGAAATAGTGTACTTAAGCATTAGTCTCTGACAATGAGATCGCGTAATAAAATGTGTAGTCTATGAATTAGCTAACCTATCCAAAAAGGTTTGGAAGGGTAAACATGAATTTAGACGCATTTTATTTCAAATTGTTTGTTTTTAAAAATTAACAAATCATGATATGAATTCATGCATAATTCATATGTAAAACAACTTATCGGGATAAAATCTTTTTAATACTGAATATAAAAAGATAAGACTAGAGGAGCGATGGGTTTAAGGTCTTGCCCTATGGTAATATTAGATTAGTGCGTCACCCATAATTGTTACACTCTCTTAGCTCAGAACCTGCAGGATGCTACACTATAGCGTAATTGATAACATCAAATATTTAAAACTTTTTGGTGACAAAATACCCCTTATATTACCTGCAAATGTTTTACTAATACTCAAAAACAAGATATTTTCTATCATTTTGTAGTTTTCAGGTAAAATGCAGGAAAGTGACAAGAAGCAAGGGAAAAAAGACTCAAAGTGTAAATATTTAAAGATTGTTATGGCGCAACACCAAATATGGTTACGCCGTAACATATATTAAGCAAGTACGAAGATCAAGGACAATTTTACGACGTAACACCATACCTAGTTACGCCGTAAACAAATATTTGGAAGAAAATCTTACCCAAGATAGGGTTACGGCGTAACACCCCTTATGGTTACACCGTAACCATGAAGATCATGTACATATGGAAATTATTTAAAGGTTACGGCGTAACACGATATCTGGTTACGCCGTAACAATTGCTTAAATATGGAATGACGTGTAAGAAGGTTACGACGTAACACCTTTATTAGTTACGCCGTAACAAGTTCGATACCTATAAATAGAGGCCTCATTCAAGCTATTCTGACATCACTTCCTCCACAACCAATTGGAGAGGCGACAAAGGCTTCCATCCTTCGAAGAATTCTACCTGGAGTCCAAGGGAGATCACACTTTACTTACTTTTTGTATTTAATCGTTCAAATATGAATACTGTAAGAATTATGAGCTTTCAATCTATGATTACTTCTATTTCTTACTGTGTTTCCGTTACCATAAGCGGCTAAGCACTTAAAGTGTTGGCCTAGTTATGTAATTATTGTTGTTATAATATTTGTTTCCTGTTAGATTATGGTTTTGTTAGATATTCCTTGACTATCGTGTAACCCTGGGTTTTGGTAGTACGAGTGGTTTGGACCTTGCTTGCCCCATTATTAGATTATCTAGTCAATATGGGATCCATCGGGTACTAGGAAGGATCTCTGACTCCGACCCATAGTGTAGGAACTAATCGGTCTTCGCACTTATCACTCAACATACATAAAAAGCACAGGAACTCTTTCAGAGAGGGTTAATAATCTGTATAGGTTATTAGATCAGTTTTGGGAATAGTTGTGATTAATCACTGCAACATGGATATCCTACCTCCTATACGATTTGGACTGAGTTGGAATCGTGGGAAGTATAGGATAGACTATATATGCCTATTCAAGTCAATCGACCTTAGAAACCACTAATGAAACCATAGTTTAACATTACACAGGAAAACATTTTCATAACAATATTGATGAAGTAACTAGGTTAGCACGTTTTCTCTCCTGATATCTCCAACTCTTTTAATTTTCAGTAATTTATTTTATTGTTATTATTTCAAATCAATTCAAACCACTTTTAAAACGTGACATTTCAAATTAAAACTAATTACAACTTAGGTCTTGGGACGACCTCGAATTTACCATTCTATACTACCCACGATTGGGTTCTCTGCCCGTTAATGCGTTGTCAGGTAGATCGAGTTTTATAAATTTAAAACTTGGTAAAAAATATATTTTAAAATAAAATACGCATCAAGTTTTTGGCGCCGTTGTCGCGGAGCTAAGAATCATTAGTTTTAACATGAGCAATACAGAACGATCAGAGTCAACTATCAACGAATACCTAACTAGGGTAAGAGATGACAGCGGACCTGGAATTGTCAAACCTTTATTTGAAGAAAATATTAAGTTCGAATTCTAGGGTCAATGCATTGACGAATTAAAAGATAATGTGTTCCTTGGAAACAATGATGAAAACCCCCTCGAACACATCTCAAATATCACGTCTATTATCAACCTCTTCTAATCTCATGGAGTGTCAAGAGACCAGGTGATGCTAATGGCATTCCCTTTTACGTTGAAAGGAAAAGCAAGACTATGGATAAATCGGTTGTCAGCGGGATCCATTACGACCTGTGACCTCCTAAAAAATGCTTTTCTAAGCAGATACCATCCGTTTTCCTTAATTATCAGACAAACCAAAGCTATCAGAAATTTTGGACAAGAATGCAACTAACCCTTACATCTTGCATGGGAACGGTTCAACGATCTGCTTTATAACTGTCTAGAGCATAAAATCAATGAGCACAAACAACTAAATTTTTTCTACCAAGGGCTATACCCCGGAACTAGAAAGAAGACAGAGTTCAAGGGACCTATCCCAAGAATGACACTAGCCGTTGGAATTAAGGCCATCAACGAATTGTCAAAACATTCTCTCTCTCTCCTGGTATAAAGAAGAGGAACACAAGAAAAATGATTTTGACAAGGTGTTCAAACATATCAACGATTTCAAACACAACATTAGTGTTCTTAATGAGGAAGTACGAATGGTGCAATACCAGTACAGAACTCCAAATGATGAAAGGGATTCTCTTCTGGAAGAAACAGTAAGCTCCTTCATTAAAGAAGCTCACTGGAGGCAAAAGAAGAGCGAGAATTTTGTTTGGAGAATTAAAAGGAATTACGACAGGACGCTCAAAAATTAGGCTTCTGCTATTAAAACTATTGAAAAGAACCTCGGTCGAATTGCTGAATCAATACACGGGAGGGAGGTTGGTACTCTTCCAAGCTTTACTGAAACAAATCCAAGAGGATTAGCTCACGCTATTACCACTCGCACTGGGCTAAACTACCAAACTCCTAAAAAACCCCTTGAGGATAGAAACGGCCTACAAAACATTACCACTAAACATATCTCGACCACAGAGAAAATAACTCCTGAACAAACACATAATAGCACTAAAAAGACAGATCCACCTATCCCTTTTCCTAGACGACTAAAAAAGGAGAAGGAAAAAGAACAGTTCCAAAAATTTCTTGGGAACCTCCAGCAACTTCACATCAATATCCCCTTTATAGAAACCCTTAAACAAATGCCAAAATACGCCAAGCTTATGAAGGATCTTCTTTCAAAAAAGGGAAAGGGAAGTGAAGCATCTAAAATTATATTAAATGAACAATGCTTCGCGGTCATTCTGAACAAAGTCCCTCCAAAAGAAAAGGACCCAAGAGGTTTCATTATACCTTGTATAATAGGACAAAGTGGAATTACTAAGGCCTTGGCTGATTTGGGAGCTAGCATAAGCCTGATGCCATACTCGATGTTTCTACGACTTAACCTAGGTGATCTTAAACCCACACGGATGTGTATCGAGCTTGCAAATGAAACCACTCAGTTTCCAAAATGGACTGCGAAAAATATCGTGGTAAAGATCAACAAATTTGTTTTCCCAGTCGACTTTGTAATACTTGATATGGAAGAGGACCATAGAATTCCTATTATTTTAGGAAGACCATTTTTGGCCACAACACATGCATGCCATGATTGATGTTTTTAAAAAAAAGATATCCTTCGAAGTAGGGGATGAAATCATCACCTTCGATTTTATAAGACTTCCCCCGTCTTATGAGGACACCTGCCATTCTGCAGACATAACTGACCTTTTCGTCCTCGACAATATTAAAGAAATTCTTCCTCCAAACCATGCTAATTCAATTAAACCCATTCATGAAGATTGTAAAAACCCTTCTCTCTTCGCTGCAAATTCTAACGATGAAGAAAAACCTACCCCAAAACTCAAGGAGCTCCCCTCCCACTTAAAATGTGCTTTTCTGGAAGACAATCGCGAATTACCTGTCATCATCTCTTCGTTATTATCTGGCCAGGAAAAAAATTTATTGTTGGAAGTCCTTACCAAATATAAAAAGCCCTGGCATGGAAAATCTCTAATATTAAAGGAATCAATCCCTCTTTCTGTACTCATAAAATATTGATGGAGGAAAATTCCAAACCCACCGTACAACCTCAACCTAGATTAAATCCTAAAGTCTAAGACGTCGTAAAAACAAATTTTTTAAAGCTTCTTGATGCAGGACTAATCTATGCCATTTCAGATAGTCCTTGGGTAAGCCTAATTCATGTGGTTCCTAAGAAGGGAGGAACCACTGTGATTACCAACAAAGACAATGAACTTATTCCAACACGAACAGTCATAGGATGGAGGGTATGTATTGATTATAGAAAACTTAATGATGCAACAAGAAAAGACCATTTCCCCTTGCCTTTTATTGATCAAATGTTAGAACGACTATCAAGAAATGAATACTATTGCTTTCTAGATGGATTTTCTAGATATTTCCAAATTCCTTTAGCACCAGAAGGCCAGGAAAAGACCACCTTTACTTGTATTATGGCACGTTTGCCTATAGAAGAATGCCTTTTGGGTTATATAATGATCCTGCCATATTTCAGCGATGCATGACATCAGCAATCTTCCATGACATGTGTAAAGATTTTATGGAAGTATTCGTGGATGATTTCTCCGTATTTGGAAATTCTTTCAGAACTTGTCTTAGCAATTTATCAAAAATGTTACCCAGATGTGAAGAAACGAACCTAGTTCTCAATTGGGAGAAATGCCATTTTATTGTCAAAGAAGGAATTGTTTTAGGGCATAAAATATCAAGAGCAGGAATTGAAGTTGATAAAGCCAAAGTTGATGTGCTCGCTAGTTTACCTTACCCAACCAACGCCAAAGGAATACGAAGCTTTTTAGGGCATGCTGGGTTCTATAGAAGATTCATTAAGGATTTTTTCTAAAATAGCCTGACTTATGACTCAGTTGTTGATAAAAGAATCAAAATTTGACTTCTCAGGCGAATGCATAAAATCATTTGACATACTTCGGGATAAACTTATCATCGCTCCGGTGATAATTGCCCCTAATTAGGATATAGACTTTGAGTTAATGTATGACGCAAGCAACTATGACGTTAAAGCTGTTCTGGGATAACGAATTGAGAAAAAATTCCGCCCAATTTATTATGCAAGTAAAACTATGAACAATGCTCAAGAACATTATACCACTATTGAAAAAGAATTATTAGCAGTAGTATATGCATTCGACAAATTTAGGTCCTATTTAATAATGTCTAAAACGGTGGTTTACACTGATCATTCAGCCCTTAAATATCTATTCAGCAAACAGGATGCTAAACCTAGACTGATAAGGTGGGTCTTACTTCTCCAAGAATTCATTATCAAAATTAAGGATAAAAGGGGACTGAAAACCTAGCTGCTGACCATCTCTCTAGACTTGAAATCCGGGGTTGGAGGAATTAAACAAAGATACAATACAAGATAATTTACTTTACGAACGCCTTATGGTTATTAAACTAAAGAATACTGAAACCGACCCGTGGTACGCAGATTATGCAAATTTCCTTGTCTCTAAAACCGTTCCTTAGCATCTGGCTTATTATTTAAGAAAAAAAAATTTAAACGATGCATGGAAATACATATGGGACGACCCATATCTCTTCAAATCATGTCCTGACAGAATTGTAAGAAGGTGTGTTTTCGGTATAGAATTACACAAAATCCTGGAACATTGACACAAGGGACCTACGAGAGGTCATTACGAGGCATATATTACCGCACAAAAGATCTTCGAGTCTGGATTCTATTGGCCAATCATTTTTAAAGATGCGGCAAAATATGTTCAAGGGTGTGATGCTTGTCAACGGGTAGGAAATATTTAACATTCTTGTCAGTGAGGTCTTTAACATCTGGGGGATTGACTTCATGGGACCCTTTCCCTCCTTAAGAAAAAACAAATACATACTTGTAGCTGTCGATTACGTTTCAAAATGGGTCGAGGCCGAAGCCCTACCTAATAATGATGCACGTGTCGTAGTGAAATTCCTGAAAAAAATATTTTCCAGATTCGGAGTTCCGAAGGCTCTAATTAGCGATCGGGGAAGACATTTTTGCAATTCCCTCCTCGAAAAAACACTTAAGAATTATGGAGTAACACATAGACTTGCTACTCCGTATCATCCCCAAACCAGTGGACAAATGGAAAATACTAATAGAGCCATTAAGCGAATCCTAGAAAGAAAGGTTAACGGAAACAAAAAAGAATGGGCAGATAAGCTGGATGATGCACTACGGGCATTCAGGACAACTTATAAAACACCTATCAGTAGTACACCATTTAGGATTGTTTACGGAAAGGCATGCCATTTGCTAATCAAACTTGAACACAAGGCCTATTGGGCCCTAAAGAACATAAATATTGACTTGGATGCTGCAGGAAAACATCGATTCCTTCAAATAAATCAACTTGATGAATTTCGGCTGATGCATATAAGCATTCACGAGCATATAAAGAAAGGACTAAACGTTGGCATGATTCTTAAATTAAGGATAAGGGATTTCAAGAAGGGGAAAAGGTATTAATCTTTAATTCAAGATTAAAACTCTTTCCAAAGAAACTTAGAACCAGATGGTATGGAGCGTATACGGCAAGCAAAGTTTATCCGTATGGAACAGTCAAAGTGGTAGGTTAAAACGGAGTTCGGTTTAAGGTAAATGGACACAGATTAAAGAAGTATCATGGATACGAGATTGACGAGATTAACAAAACAATATACTTTGTTAAAACATAGAATGGTCATGAGTCTAACTTAAAGACTCAGTGATAAATAAAAGTACTTGTCGGGAGACAACCCGACCTTTATTTAATGAAATTTCCTTTTTTTGCATTAGTTGCTTTGCATATTTCTTACTTTGTTTTGCAGAATCCAGAAGCTAGGAGGCAATTATCGAGACCGTCTCGACTCATAATCATGTGGTAACCCACTACAGTTACGACGTAAACCATTTCATGGTTATGCCGTAACACCTTAAAACGTAAAAATTTTACCATTTGATTACGACATAACCACCGGAGTTACGCCGTAACCTCCTTCTGAATCCTTAAAAATTTAAGTTTTAAACATGTCTAAACCTTGTATACGTAAATGGACTTTGTGGGTATGTTCTCTGGAAGCCCCCACAAGACTAAACCCATCCACTTGGGCCACCAAGTGGTTTAAAAGGCTTGTTGCATATGCTAAATGCAACCGTGATTCCTACAAAAGTGAGTTAGGATTGTATTTTCTGTACACTTCATAATTTTTGTAGAACGATTTTATGCTTTGGTTTGTTTTTGTGATCACAGGGGATAAAGAGCTTGCGGGAAGACGGAGATAATCTAAAAGATTTTCGCTAAATTTCAAATCTCGAAGCAATGCTCACAGAGTTTCTTGTATTAATTCTACTCTTTCCTTTTTATTTCATTTACTTAATGTACAATAGGGACATTATACAAATCAAGTGGGGGGATGGGAGTAGAATTAATACTTGACGTATGTTTTGCCTTCGATTTTCTAGTTTTCTTTGAAAATTTTGCCAATTTTGAAATTTTTGACAAATTTCTCTTAAATAACTAGAATTAATCTTTGCCAAAAGCACATTACCCTTTATTATTACTTGGTGAGATTTAAGCCTAATATTCCATTTCCATCGTATTACTCAAAAATCCACCAAAATATTAAGTGTGCCGGTAGTATTGTAGACTTTAAAACTTGGCATGCACATCATTTTGAAATTGATTAGCAGGAATGGATAGTTCAAGAAGGCAACACTTAAGAAATCACCCAAATAGCCTATATGTGTGTGTTTATCGACTTGTTACACTGACTTGTCGACCTCCCGTGATAAAACCTTTTCTTGCACTCATTATTAGTGCAAGATACCCCTAGATCACCCATGTTGAGCCAATCTATGTTTTTACCCTACTCTATATGTTTTGTTACACCATTTCACCTTAGCCTACCTTGTAGTCTTTATTTTTTTTGTGTTAAAATTTCTGGCTACTTAAGTCCATGGTTCGGGGGGAATGGGAACGAAAATTATATGCATTCGTGGAAGACCAATCAGTTATGATCTATAAAGACCCCCTCTGTATCACCACTTTTGACATTGTTTATCTTAAGTGGGGGAATGTGCGTATAATATCAGATGTTGCAGGGGCAATATTTAAAGATATAAACTCCTGTAGCATTTGCATATTTATCATGAAGAAAATGATAAAAAGAGGGTGAAACAAAAAGCCACCCATGTGCTAAAAAAATGTAAAGATGGTGCAAAATAAAAAAATGGAGCTAGTAGCCCATTATTGCACCAAGACATCTCATTGACTATGAAAAATGGAGCTAGTAGTCCATTATTACACCAAGTCATCCCAATACTCATGAAGAATGAAGCTAGTAGCCCATTATTGAAGATCAGATTTTCAGGCCTAGACTCTTAGACCCATGGATGGATAGTGGCTAGTTATGACAACCTTAGATTACTTTAGACTAATTGTTTTATGTTTTTATATTTACCACTATTAAATGTGTATCCCATGTCTTTCCTAACCCCTTTATCACCCTTTAAAAACCATATTACCCTTGTTACTTTCAAGAATTATTTGGACCCTAATTCTAACTGGTGCAGATTTGTGTACTTTCCAAGCTTATGATAGAATATATGATATGACTATGCAATTGAGCGATCACCCTGAAAATAAAACGCTTAGACTAGTGGAGAGTTGAGTGACTTTTTATCCCCTTTTTGTGAGGTGCTCGGCTTTGATGTTTTCTTGCATAAGAGTTTTATAAATTCATTTCTTGAAGTTATTCTCCAGAAATATTTTTATGAAATGTTCTAGCAGGTTCTACTTGAGGGCAAGCAGAGGTCAAGTGGGGGGATATTTGATAACATCAAATATTTAATACTTTTTAGTGATAAAATACCCCCTATATTACCTGCAAATATTTTACTAATACTCGAAAACGAGATATTTTTTTATCATTTTGTAGTTTTCAGGTGAAATGCAGAAAAGTGAGAAGAAGCAAGGGAAAAAGGACTCAAAGTGTAAATATTTGAAGATTGTTACGGCGCAACACCAAATATGGTTACGCCGTAACATATATTAAGCAAGTACGAAGATCAAGGACTACTTTACGGCGTAACACCATATCTAGTTACGTCGTAAACAAATATTTGGAAGGAAATCTTACCCAAGATAGGGTTACGGCGTAACACCCCTTATGGTTACACCGTAACCATGAAGATTCACAAATACTAAATGAAGATCACGTACATATGGAAATTATTTGAAGGTTATGGCGTAACACAATATCTGATTATGCCGTAATAACTGCTTAAATATGGAATGCCGTGTAAGAAGGTTATGGCGTAACACCTTTATCAGTTACGCCGTAACAGGTTTGATACCTATAAATAGAGGCCTCATTCAAGTTATTCCGACATCACTTCCTCCATAGCCAATTAAAGAGGAGACAAAAGCTTCCAACCTTCGAAGAATTCCACCTGGAGTCTAAGGGAGATCACACTTTACTTACTTTTTGTATTTAATCGTTCAAATACGAATACTTTAAGAATTATGAGCTTTCAATCTATGATTACTTTTATTTCTTACTGTGTTTCCGTTACCATGAGCGGCTAAGCACTTAAAGTGCTGGCCTAGTTATGTAATTACTGTTGTTATGATGTTTGTTTCCTGTTAGATTATGGTTTCGTTAGATATTACTTGACTATCGTGTAACCTTGGGTTTTGGTAGTGCGGGTGGTTTGGACCTTGCTTGCCCCATTATTAGTTTATCTAGTCAATATGGGATCCATCGGGTACTAAGGAGGATCTATGACTCTGAACCCTAGTGTAGGAACTAATCGATCTCCGCACTTATCACGCAATATACTTAAAAAGCACAGGAACTTTTTCAGAGGGAGTTAATAACCTGCATTGATTATTAGATAAGTTTTAGGAATAGTTGGGATTAATCACTACAACCTGGATATCCTACCTCCTATACGATTTGGACTGAGTCAGAATTGCAAGAAGTATAGGATATACTATATATGCCTATTCAAGTCTATCGATCTTAGAAAGCACTAATGAAACCATATTTTAACATTGCATAGGAAAACATTTTCATAACAGTAGTAATGAAGTAACTAGGTTAGCACGTTTTCTCTCTTGATATCTCCAACTCGTTTTTTTCCAGTATTTAATTGTTATTTTAAGTTCCTTTCAATTCAAATCAAAAACCATTTTCTAAACGTGACATTTCAAATTAAAACTAATTACAACTTAGCTCTTGGGACGACCTCGAATTTACAATTCTATACTACCCACGATCGGGTTCTCTGCCCGTTAGTGTGTTGTCAGGTAGATTGAGTTTTATAAATTTATAACTTGGTAAAAATATATTTTAAAATAAAATACGCATCATTTTACATACGAGAAACCTATTTCTCCAATAGATAAAACTGTCGGTTTTGAAAAGTGGTGGTCTTTGCATAAATTGCCCATCTAGATAGTTGTCGGAATCTATAGATCGATCCAAGCTTTAAAATACAGTATATTTTAAAAATATTGAGTGACCTCAGCTTCTGATACTAATTGTGGAAACTAGAAAGGGGGGGGGGGGGGGTTAAAGAGTTTACCAGTAAATTGGCGTTATAAAAGTTTGCTTCAAAAATTAATTAGATTCGATTTGTATATTTCAATAAACCAACAATATGAAACAACAATATATCTATTTACTCACAATCACAATATAAACAATAAAAGATATACGAAACACAATAAAAGAGATAAGGGAAAGAACGGTCAAACCACAACACGTCGCTCTTCTTCGCCCTACTCCACTCCCCGACTATCCGACTCGAGATTTCACTATGTCAACAAGCTCCTTTTATGCGGAGAAAACCGTTTACATGTCGCTTACATTGTTTTCCGACACTAAGCTAAATGTCGAATCTTAATCTGAGCTAAAACCAATCTACCACTTCAC
>BQNB010022239.1:0-34950 GCA_026074375.1 Tanacetum coccineum | reverse complement strand
CAGGACAAGGCATCATCAGTCAGGGTACCAGTAGCAAATGTCACTTTGTTTTCCTCGGCACATTTGCTACGAGAAAATACTAATTCGGTCTATTTAAACTAGCGAATGAGGCCAACTGCTCATTCCATACCATTGAAGTAGAAAGGTTAACAGCTTATGAACTCTTTATAGTTTCCCGTTTTTGTTACAGGAGTTCTAGTAGGTCCGGTGTTCCTGTTGGGATTACTAGTACTTGCCATTGTTGCAGCTTCTGCTTCTAGAGCCGCGGCAAAACTCTCAGCAACTAGTTTCTTAATGGCAGCCTGAGTCGTGGGTGGTGCTGCAGATGTTGATTCCCTCTTGAGAGCCATTCTATCAACATTTACAAGACAACATAAAATAAGAATGATATCACAAGTCATTGTCAAAATTTTCATACATAGTGGTATTGAAATCATTTGACATATTGTATGGATTCTTATTTTGATACAAGTTCTAACAAAGTAATACACATCCTTTGGTATTAAATTGCAGGATATAACAGAAAATTTTTGGAATTTAAGATTTCCTGGAATGAACACTTAAATAAGCATATAACTCATTAGATTCCTCGAGGACTGGTTTACTTCCCAGTGGTCGTGGTATGATCCATAATGAGTTATCTAACTCTATAAAGATAGACTCATCAAAGGGATAATCTGGTGGTGGTGTAGTTGACCTAACCATTGATAAACATCCTACTGATGAAGATGGAGATATTGGAATGGGTGATTCAACATGAGTCTCAGTGTCTTTAGGTGGTGGAATCTCTTTGGGAGGAAAGAAATCTCTGGAATCAAACATTGGTGATAGTGGTAATACTGGAGATGGAGGCAAAACAGGCAGTGGATCAATATGAGCTTGTGGTGGGATAGGTGGTTCATTAGCAACATCATTATATGCTTGCATATATGGATCATCATGAAAAGGTGAGATGGTTAGCGAGGCTAAAAGATACTTAGATGAATTATCTGAAGGATCAGGAGAGATGTTTCCCGGTGAGACTAGGAAATCGTCTGGTGAAGTCGGAGTATAGTCTGGAAAGTTAGAGGAAAAAGCATCCTCAATATCAGAAGTAGGATGGTTGGGAGAAGACATCACTCTGTTAACAACACAACGGTAAATAACATAAGTTATTTGTATAATAGTATAATAGTTATGTATCTTTACAATCTATTTGGGAGATGTACTGGCACGGAGGACTTTCTTGGATGTAAAAAGAAAAGTAGTTATAGTTAAGGTTTCAACCTTGTTCTCTAGAAGCGTGGCTGTTGATACCAATTTGTAACACCCCCATTTTGACAAATATAGCAGCGAAAGCTAATCTGGGGTATAATTTCATAGTACAACAGACATAATCATAGAAAACGAATTATAAAGAGACGTTTTTGGAAAATTTAGTTAACATTCATTTATTCATCAGAGTTTTACAAAAAGAGAGGTCCCAAAATCTAGAAACATAAAGTTTGAATGATAACAGTTTAGCCATCTTCAAGTCCGTGCCACTTCGTACCATTTAGTTGCTCAATTTCCTAAGATAAACATGCTAAAAAGGTCAAGCACAATAGGTGAGGTAAAAAATCATAGTTTATTAAAATATTTGAAATACAAGTCATAGTGGGTTACTTGTATAACACGCCGTAGGTTTGTAACAATTTGCATAAAAAATTATATATGGAAAAAAACAGTATTATTGCCCTAAGCTCATGCAACCAAACATTAACATGGAAATCACCTTAGTGACATTAGTGAGGAATAAATATCCTCGTGGAAAGGTAACTTGCCAAAGTTACTCATGATTATCAAATATAGTGCTATTGGTACCAAAAGTATAGGCACACCAACGGGAGTCGTCACATCCCGATAGATCTATCCACAATATTCACGTTTACTCGCAAGTGACTAATGGTTCATGATTAAGAAATACTGGCAGTAAAGGTAACTTAGGCAATAATAAATCAGGATAGCATACAGTTGGAAAAACACTCGTAATCATGTTTATAGCATGTATCCCCCTCGCGGGTTTATGAAAACATTAGAAGATTTAAAATGCGAGGCTATGAACTCACCTTAACAGGGAAATCTGATTGATGGCAAAAGTATATCAAATGAAAGTAACAGCTACGTCACGCAACCTGGGGTAATATGTCAAGTCTTAGTGTGATGGTTTATGTTTCAAAACTTCATAAAGTTTAACGTATCACTGTTCGGGCTATCATAATCCAGAGGCCATGTAGTATCGTTTGAGGAGTCAGGGCACTTTAAATCGTAAACCCAGCAAACTCGTCAAAACAAATACTCAAATGGAACCCCTCACATGAAATTCCCTAGTAACGTGATACGATAAGATTTTAAGTTTCTTCAAAAGTTAGTCGATGATAAATTACGTTAAATATATAACGTAATTGTTTCATAATGAGTCGATCGATGATTAATAACGATAAATGTGTCGGGTTTTAATAAAATCGAGCCTTATAATATTAATATATATTTTTATAATTTATATAAAAATATTATATTTTATATTTTTAAGTTTGCAAAAATGGTAATATATACCCTTGATTTATAAACTTTTACAAGTTTAGTCCTTTATATAATAAGTATATATATTAAACCTTTAACTTTGAAACTTGGCAAGATAGGTCCTTATAGTTATAACTTTGGAATAATGACATTTTTAGCCACTTTAGTTATAAATTTCTGAAAGTTATGATATATACCTCTAGCATGGAATATATTTAAAAAACAAGTCCAAAAAGCCATGCAAGCTTATTTTTGGATTCCAAATTATATTTACAGGTTATAGCTTATTAGAATAAGATAAATAAGATGTTCTAACGTATCAAAAGTTTAGAAAAAGGATTCGTTAGCTAGAAAATCAAAATGGGTCGTTTTTACGGTTTTAATAAAAAACGCATGGGTTTGAGGATTCAAGGCTTTTACAAGAGTTTATATAGGATCTAACAAACCTTATGAAAGATTTAAAATAGATTATAAGATTATGGAACAAGATTTTGAGCTTACTTGAGCTTATAAGGTTCAAATTCAAGACCTTCCTTCTCTTGATTCTTGACTTCTAAGGGATTGGTATCTCCTTATACTTCTGCTAGGGCTTGGCTTGGACTTGTTTAAAGCTTCATTTGAGTGTGTGATGAGTTTTTGAGATGAATAGAAGAGTATGTGTATGTATGCGTATATATAGTAAGGAAAATAACTTGGAGGCCAAGTTTTCTTAGAGTAGGCACCAAGATTACTTAGTGTGGTGGCCAAGGGCTGTAAAGTAGTGACCAAGGGGTATCTAGGGTGAGTCATGAGGGCTAGGATGAGGTGTTGAGAGGTGTATAAGAGTTCGGTTATCAAAAGGTGACAAAGAGGGTTTTTGGAGTGCAAGTAGCTTACAAGGAGGTGATAGAGGTGGTAGGGTGGCTGCTTGGTGATGACAAGGTGGTTATGGAGGTGGTAGGGTGGTTGCTTGGTTGATTTAAAATGGTTTAAACTAGTTAAAAGGGTGACGGGTGGTTTAGGGTTTAGGTTTAGGGTTTAGAAGTCATGCATTAAGTGCTTGTACCTTGTGTTAAAGTGGTAGTAAGAAACTAAAGTGATTTAGGAGGTAAAATGACCTAGTTTGGTTTTCTTGCATTATTGACTTGTACATTGGGCTTAGATAAGTTGTACATTGACTTGGAGGGAAATTATATTTCAAATGTTGTGCATTGTACACTTGTACACATGCTTGAAGGCTTACACATTCATTTTATATGTATACATTACATATAATTAGGGTTTTGATATAAACGTTAACGTTTAATGCTTGTTTTGATATAACATTTTGAAAAGTACGTTAAATGGATAATGTACTTGGTAAAAATGATATTAAGATATAGACTTGACATATTAGGATGTTTACATGATATAAACATAGATATAGATGGCATTGGTAGAGGTTGCGTGAGCTCGTTTACTTTAGAGATGCAAGTTACGTTGCATAATGAGATAAAACAAAAATTTCCCTGTAAAAAAGGTGGTATATATATAATAGATGGATATTACATTGATGAAAATTACGGGTTGTTATAGTTCTTGAGATTCGTAGTCTTCGAAGGAGGAAAGAAATAATTAACAAACTTAGAAACGAGATCTTCCCATGTATGGATAGAACAAGGGGGTTCTTTTTCAAGCCAAATCCGGGCAGCCCCCTCAAGAGAAAATGGGACAAGCATCAACTTGATAGCATTGTGTGGAACATTTTTGTACCTAAGCGTAGAAGTGATCTTGTTAAACCAACAAATGTGAGCATGAGGGTCGTCCTTCTCAAAACCATGAAATTGGTTCGAAGTTACTAATTGAAGTAACCTGACTTTCAACTTAAAATTTTCGGCAAGTATCACAGGAATAATAATAGCATCTCCGTAACCCTTGGTGGGTGCCTGGAGTAATTCCGACATAGTACGTGTATCCACCATAGTAACAACGGGAGTCTCTATAATAGATTGAAGCTCGGGTTCGACTATTTGTTTGGAACGTCTACGATTACGTCGCTTCGGAATCGTGGAAGATTCAACAACAAAATTCGATGAAGAGCGAGTGCGCATGCACTAAACAAAATAAGGGAAATAAATCTAAAAGAATTTTTTTTTTAACCGATAGTCAAAAGTTCACGGTAGCTATCTAGAAAACGCACAAAGAAGCGGAGGAGCGGGTAAGCGAGAAGCGTTTTAAAAACCTTTTCCTTTTGGGTCGAAGTGCATAGGATCAACCCTCCTTATACCTCTCTTATAGTTTGTTAATCTAAAGGTGAGCCGATTAAACAATTGACAACACGATTTTTTTGTTGTTTTTCAATTTTTTTTGGTACTTTCAATACTTTAGGAAAAGTATTGTTGGTATTTTTATAAATTCTCAAAAATAAATCAAGAAAAATAAAAAAAATTGTATTTTTTAAAGTTTTATATAAAAGAAAATGAAAAATAATAAGGAAATATAAAATATATATTCACAAAAACGATAACTTCACGGGGAAGGGTCTTCAAAACACTAATCTTCAAACTTCAACTCGATATTCGTTACACACTTCCTCGGCAACGGCGCCAAAAACTTGATTTGAGTAAAATAGTCTATATAAAAAAAATATATATATATCCTAAAATACCAAATAAGTAATAGTATAGAGAGTATCCCGTTTGATATAAAAAAATGCTTGAGGACAAACAATATTTTATCTCCCGGATGTCGTATCCCGACGAAGTGTTAATTGAAAACCTTGTTTCGGTTCGTGATCGCGTGCTTGAAAAATCAATATTTTGTGTTTTGGATTCTAAATCTAAAAACGCAAAGGGAAAGCATATAAAGGCACGCTAAACTAGAAATTTAGGCAACTTAAAAATCTAACGTCATTTAAAACAAATAAAAACTAATTAAAATCTAAAATAAACTAACTATTTAACTAAAAATGACAAATTAAAGCTCTAAAAACTCAAAATGCAAATTTCTAAACTAAAATGACTTAACTATTTTTTAAATGACATAAAATAATTTTTTTGGATTTTTAAACTATTTTTAAAACTAAGTAATACTCAAAATTAAATTAAAAATATTAAACTTAATTATAAAAATTTGAGAAAAATTATACTAGATACTATTCCTAAGGTTTATAAAGAAAAACGGGACAAAAAGCTAAAACCAATAAGCTGTTAAAAATCGAATAAGCTAAATAAGCTAAAACTGAAAGTGCATTTATGAATTTAATAGTGCAAGGGTCTAACAAAAAAAGTCCCAAGGGCGTAGTTGGTAAGACGTGTGTGTTGTGTAAGGGAGGTCACAGGTTCGAGTCTTGTGACCTATCTTTTTAGGAAAACATTTTTTTTAATTTTCTTTTTGAAAAAGCTAAAGAATAAGTAAAAATAAGCACTTTTAATAAAGGGACTTTTTGCCAGACTTATTAATAAGCTATAAAAGAAAATGACATTTTTGGCAAATTAAGACTTTGAGGTAAAAAGCTAAAACTGTTAGGACTTTTAAAGCCTAAATAAGCAATAAGAAAAGCAACTAAACTGAAACAGACTAACACCTACACCTAATAAGCACTTATGACTAAAATTAAGTTAACAACTTAAGCTAAAAAGCATAAAAAAGACATTAAGACAGCAGACTTTAAAACCACTTTTAAAGTACTTTTTACTAACTTTAAGCTAAAATTTAGTACTAATAAGCAATTAGAAATAAGCCAAAAACTGAAAACAGATTAAGCACTAAACTCAATAAACTCAAATAAGCTAAATTCAAACAAAACATTTAAGGAAATAATCTAGAAAAAGGTAAATGAAAATGGCAGACTATACTATTATTTTTGGCTTTTTGAAAAATTATATGACAACTTTTAAGCTTAAATTTGAGACTCAAAAGCTAACTTGACAAACTATAAACTAAAAACAGATTAGGACCAGACTAAAATAAGCTAAATGCAATAAAAATTAATCAAAGATAAGCTAAAATAAGGCCTAATAAGATCTGCACATTTGGTCATTTAAGCTTAAACCAATTAACCTACTTAACTGTTTTTGATCAAAACTCTTAAATAGTAAATCCAACAACAAATGACTCAAAACAAGTTTTCATTGATGCATATGAAACTCATTTTTATCACTAAAACCATATCTTAAGTACTCTTTTGAAGAATTCACCCAATAAGCAGTTTTAGATACCTTAAAAACAGCAGACTTGAATTTTTGATAAGAAAAACTTGAAAACTTGGCAAAACCTATTCCAAGCTGCTGAAAACTATATTTAAGACTTATTAAGAGCTTATGAAATCTTAGTTGAGAACCAAAGACAGGTTACACCTTATTTGACTTAGCTTAAACTCTTATCCCAAACACCCCTTTAAAACTTGATTTTTTAATTTTACACTAAAACAGATTAAGATAAGCTATGAATTTTAAAAACAGATTAAGAACTAAGATTTTAAAAGACAAATAAGCAAAAAATTAAAGAGAATAAGCACTAACCAAAAAGCTGTACTAATAAGCTATGTAGACTAATAACTAGGCAGTTTGAATTAAAACTAAATTTAAACTAATCTAAACTATGAACTAGGCATATTAAATAATAATAAGAAAGAATAAGTAACAATAAGCAGAGAATAATTACAATTAAGCAGATTAATAAGCTAAATAAGAAGTTAAGCTAGAAATAGAAAAAGTAAATGTACCTTTGTCCTTTGCTCAAACAAGGACTTAAGTGCTCTTTAGAGCTTATCTACAAGCTCCAGCTTGTTGAAAACAAGCTGGTAAAACCCCAAAAGCCCATCCAAATCTGGCTTATCATCCACTTAAGCTTATTATGACTTTTGAGGTAATTTGAGGTAAATGGCTTATTCAGTTAAGCTTGAGAAGAGCTTAACTGAATAAGCAATAGCTTATAGAGTAAGAGAGCTTATTAAGCTTATTATGTTGTTTCTAAACTCATATTAAACTAAGTTGCATAAAAGTAAAACTCATAAACTCAAAACAATTAAAGAAAACTAAATTTTACTAATGATAAAAGATTATAAGTTGTTTAAAAGAAGATTACAATAAGTAAAATGCAATAAGCTAAATATTACACTAAAAAGCTACTAAAAAAACTAGATAGATATCTATGTGTGACATCATCTCTATTTATAGTGATGATGTGAAGCTTCTAGGCGCTTGAGGAGCGTCCTTGATCATTTAATCACCACCCTTAATTCCAAATCCTCCCATTTGAGCCCTTGGATCTCTTCCACGCATCAACAGCCAATAAGGGCCTTTAGGATTGCCAGTGTGGCCTTGGGTGATGCAAACGTGTTAGGAGTGTCAGGTCTTCTACAAGGATGTCAGATGCGTGTGTAGAGAGGTGGATTTAGCCATTGTTACCATGTGTTACCCGTTTGAGTAAAAGAGGAGATCAACAGTAACTTTAAGCGCCTCTTTTTATATCATTGTCTTTGACCAGGCTATGACTTGGGATTGGGCTTAATATTTGGGCTTGGACCGGTTTGGATAAGGGTTTTTGGACTTGTTTATATTTTAAGCTTAAGTATCATAAATCAAGTATTAATGGGCTGACTTGGCCCATTAAATGGGTATGGGTTGGCCCATGAATACGCCTCCGGCTTCGATTTCCCACGCTCTTCTAATCCCGTGCTCGGTTTTGTCCAATTTGGCTTCATTTTTTGTCCATTTTTGTTATATCTTTTACCTGCACAACACAATTACAAAACACAATTACAAAACACACATATACAATGTATTTTCTATGCATTTTTGGTCATTTAAGCTCATTTTAATAAGGAAAAATGATATGCGATTAAACACATATCAAAAATCTCCCATACTAAGCTATTGTCGTGTCCTCACGTAATGTCATAAACACACATAGAAAACTAAAAATTTCAACCCCCATAGACTAATTACCTTAAAAAGTAGCAAAGTGTTCATCTAAGGGGATTAAGAAATCACTAGTTTAAAACGTCTCGTTTGCCATTTTTATAAACATACTTACATTTATTATTATCATCATTTTTTTATAACATCATAACTTTAAAGATCACGGAACAAGAAATACTAAAAGGATAAATTCATCGTCCTCGATTTTTCACCCACCCCAAACCAAGCTTAAAAACGAAATCATTATTAAATACAAGTTAAGATACTAACACTACTCATAGATGCTAATTGTGTCTGCATAGTTACTTTCCGCTCCCTTATTCCTAAATCCTCTAAGAGTTTTATTTTTATTATCGGTGACAAATAATTATGGCCTTATTTATATAAAGTAAACCCAGTTTAGACCATAATTAGTTTGAAATCCTTTCCTAAAGAGACGATATAGTGAGAATAAAGTCCACATTAAGGTTCTAATATCGCATGATTTAGGGGTTATCCTTTTTATTTCATCTGAAACAACTCAACTACGAGTCCAGAGACGGAGGCTTTATTTAGATAACCCCGGAGTCAAAATTTGGCTTTATTATTATTATTATTATTATTATTATTATTATAGCAACATTATTAAACCTCACGGTCCTTTAAACAACTGCCACATCCGTGTGCAAGCCGACCATGGTCCATGAGACTTATTTCGACCAGATGATCCTCAACCTTTTTGAAAACTGTCACATTGGTATGCGAGTCGACCATGATCCAATAAACTTTTATCAGTCTTGAATTTATTATTCTTACTATGGGCCTTCTTTTGAAGACTTCCACATCGGCAGCGAACCGACCAGAGACAGTAAACTTTTATCAGCCCATAGTTCTTCTTATTATTATTATTACCTCCATCCTTTAAACGACTGTCACATCGGTATGCGAGCCGACCATGATCCAAAAGTCTTATTTTGGCGTTGGTTTATTACATTATTATTATTATTAGCTAAATTTCAAGTCTTGTGGTCTTTTAACTACCTAAACAACGGTAGCGAGCCATCAAGAATCGGTAGCCTATTTTCCCACAACACTGACAAAACCTCGATGTGTACCTTAATTTCACCAGAAGGAATCTCTACGAAGTGATTTAAAGTAAGAATCGCAAAAACCAAAGCAATTTTATTTATTAATAATTATATAACGTTTATTAAGCTGGTGGGAGCAGAAAGCCACAATTAACCTCTATGAGCTCTAAAGAGATCCAACTATTTCACGTTTAGCATCTAACTTATATTCAACTCTATCATTTTTCGTTCTTCGCAAATTTAAAATCTTTAATAAAAAGATCCACGAACACTTAGTCTAATAAAAACAAGCTTTGCATATTTAAAGTCTATTATAGAAACTTGCAAACTCTTGGCTCTTTTAAGCTAGAATTCGCGTTTTAAAGCTTCTTGTATAAAAGACTAGCCAAAGCTTAAACTTATATAGGTTAAGGGGCAAGCTAGAGCGCAACATGCTGGATCAAGTCAAAATTTATTCTCAAAAAGACAAAAATTCGTGTCAAAACACTTATTTTATTTTAGAAAAAAAAATTAATTTTGGCATAAAATCACATATTTTTTGTGGCAAAACGGGGTTACGTGAAGACAAGGCAAATGCAAGTAAGATCAAATCGAGTCACTTTGCGTAAACGTATCCTTTTACGTTATAGGATATGATTTACTTAAGATGCCGAGCACATAGCTTGTTTGCATCAAGATGATTAGTGATTAAATCCATTGTTGATTATCATGGATTAAAGTATAAATGACTAATTGAGTTTGTGGTATTTGGAAGTTAATTATACTTTTACTTTTCTTACTTCCATACAAATGTTTTACAAACTCACATGTATTTCTCACATGTACAAGTCCACACTTCTTCTACACAATCCTTCTACCCATTCTTCTTAATTACTTGTTTATCCTTCTTACCCAACAAGTGATTTCATCTCTTCCACACACACTCCAAACATCTTCTTCCTAAACAATCCCATAATCACATATGCCCACTCTTTCCTCTCTTATTGTCAATGTGATTATTAACCCAAATCAATCCTTTGATTTCATCATTATCTTTATGTTCATCTTTAAACCTTCATACATATAAACCCTCGCCAAATAAACCTCAAATCTTATCCTCCATATGCCAACTCACAATCCCTTACACAATGTACCATCGTTGTACTTGTTGTACTTCTATGTTCCCTACATTCTCAACCAAGATCTTATATATCTTTTCAAAACATTCTCCACCACATACTCACTATTCACCTTCTTCCCCAATAAATTTTAAATTACACACACACACACTTCGTCATCCTCACTCTTGAACAAGCCATGTTACCAATCTAAGTTTACACACTCTCTTCTCAACCTTTGGATTGCCTCTAAAACAAACACAACAAACACACTTCTCTTCTACCCTTGATCAAGCCACCTCATTAATCCAAACTCCATCATTCTCTTCCCAACCCTTTGATTGATCTCTCATCTCAAACAAACACAATCTCTCTTACAAACATTCACTTCTCACTCACATAATAAACATAACCTTCTTTCTACCCTTGATCTTGCCACTTAACCAAGTGTCCTCTTCACATCTTTACCCTCTATTTCAAACAAGAGCAAGAGGCTCCTTTCCATCACATCATGACAACTCATACACAACTCATTCATCCTTATCCAATATGTATGTAAAGGAATTTGAAATTCAAATTTCAAATCTTCCCCCTTTCTCTCCAAGCAAAGAATATTCCAAGAATATTCTTTTGCACTCTAACTTGCAATTTAAAATCTTTAGTTGGATCCTAACTAAGCTAGTTAGACTATGAGGAATACCCAAAATACCCCTTTCTGATATTTCTTTTCTCTCTTTTCATTATCGGATAAGCAAATGCTTTTAATACTTCACAAACATTTTTATTAAATGGCTATTTGAGTTTGTTGACCTTGAGTATAAGAATGATTGAAAGGTAATAGTGTGACAACCAGTGAATTTTCCCTAAGTCATAGTATCTCAAAATACTATGACTACACACTTTCATATTTCTATCTTAATAAATTTCTATAAAACAGTTCAGATTTTAACTTCTAATTAACTTTTATGATGCGTAAATAGTTACGATGTAACCGGCTATCAGTCAACAATTTCCTACTATAATAGGCCTCTTACTTCAAACTATCACTTCCTAAACACTCACGTTTTCATTGTTCACTTATGTAACCTTTACCAATTTTTCCAGTCTCCTAATGTTCTATTTAGTCCTTTGATTGTTTTGACTTTTACTGCTTTTCTTTGAAACAGTTATCGTGTTGAAGGTAGTCAATCAATAAGTTCTTTAGTCAATAAATCCTTTATTTCATATATTATTCCTTTTTAGAGGTTTACAATCTTATTTGATCACTTTCCGGGAGGGCGTCCCGCAAACGGCTTAGAATGTTAACCAACGCGTTCCGGCACGTCCATAAATGGTTTATACTTAATCTAAAATCATTTAACTATAAAATCTTTGGTGTGAATATTCAAAGTTTAAGTAAACATATTATTACATTCATTAAACAACACAAGAACTTTCGGGTCACGTTTTAAATTAAGATATAATCATTAGTTAACCCGACAAGAGGCAAAACGACACCTAGGAACCCCCAAGGATGCCTTGGATGTTTAAACCCCCACAAGGGAACAAGGTGGCTTAATTTTAGCAAGTGTGTCTCATTCATGCACGTTATTTGTCCTATTTTGTTTTCAAAATACACATAGTTGTCAAAAAACACAAACAAAAGTCTTTCTTTCCTCTCTTCTCTTTCTCTCTTTCGTCCGAAAACTACACACACACAAAACACATAAAATTTTCAACTTTGGTCAAGAACAAGAAGGTTTAAGCGTTTTCGGGTTGATTCTAATAGGTGTGGGTTTATAAAAACAACTTTTGGGTTGTTTGGTTCGTGGCGATTTGTCTTCAAAACCCTCTTTGTAAGTTGTTATTTATTTAAAAATTCTTGTACTTTTAGAAACTTAATGATGCATAGATGTTAGTTGTACGGTCCGTTTACTAAAAATCAAACCCGAAAAATGTACGAAACCTCATAAAAAGGTGCATTTGGTTTGAACTAGGGTAAAAGGGAAACAAGGGTTGGTCATTTTAATAAAGTGGTTGAGTTGGTGAAGAGACTTTATTTTCTTATTATAGATTATGGCTTATTCAGTACATTGATAAGCTTTAGAGAGCTTATTTTGAGGCTTAAATGTTTCGAACACAACAAGAAACCAAAAAGAAAGTGGTTTTGGTTATTTACATCTCTTGTCATATTTTTACTACTTATTTTGATAGCTTATTTTGAGAACTAAACATACTACGTAGCTTATTAGTTTATTAATAAGCTAAACATAGTTGTTTTGAGCTTATAAGGCTCATGACCCAATAAGGCCCAATAAGCCGCGGCTTATTGTAGACCTTATTGTGGTCCGGATTATTTTCATGGTTTATGTTATATCTTATTTTGGTATTTAAGAAACTCATATAGCTTAACGGCTTAAAGATAAGCCAAGGATAGCTTATTTAGGGCTTATTAGGTCATGGCTCAATAAGCTAAGCCCAAGTCATGGCTTAGTTTTGGTCCGTGAGCCGTAGCTATACTTTGTGGATTATTTTTTGGACTTATTTTCTAAATGGGCATTAGTATTGGGACTAAATCAGGTTTTAAAACTAGTAACGACATGTTAGACTACTATTGGGCCTTAAGGCCCAATAAGTTAAAGCTAGCCATTTTAAACACCTAGAACTAGGGGTGTTGATCCGTCCGGTTATCGGGTTATTCAGTTTGTTCGGTTAATTTTTTTTTGGATTAACCCGAAAACCGAATTTGAATTCGGTTCGGTTTTTGGGTTGACCCGAATAACCCGAATTACACTATTTATTTAAAAAAACAAAAAAAGTACATAGATATTTAGCAAAAAAAAATATTTCAAGAATAAAAAAATAGTTTTTTTATATTAAGATAAAATTTTATTGATCTTTATATATATATATAAATATATAAAAAATATATATATTTATATAAATTCGGTTTTCGATTTTTGGTTCGATTCTCGGTTCAGACTGTCAAACCTATATCCAACCCGAGAACCGAATTCGTAGTTTGGTTCAGTTCGATTTTGGCAAATTCGGCTCGGTTATTAGTTCGGTTTGATTATTTTCGGTTCAGTTCGGTTTCGTTTTTTGTTTTTTTTCGGTTTTTCTGCTCACCCCTATCTAGAAGGGATTTTTGAAAATGATTTACACTCATATGGTTAAGTTAGTCTTTGGGTAAATGTATTTGATGAATCGTTACGAAAACGTAGATTTTGGTCGTTTTGTCAGAATCGATTTTGTTTTAGGGAAAGATGTACGGAAAATGAGGTTTAAAACCTTGGAAAATATTTTATAAACGAACGGGTCATGCCGAAATTTTATAAAAAAATGTTACTTAGAATATTTTACAAAATTTCTACTTTTTTAAAATTCGACAAAAAGACGAAATAATAAAATATTATTTTTTTAATAATTCGAAAAAAAGACAAAAATATATTTTATAATTTATTAAATTAAAGAACTTCTTTAATGGTTTTGTGTAATTAAAACACGTTATTTCTTACAATCTATACAATTAAACTAGGTAACTTGAGCTTATCGGGTAAATTACCGGAACATATTTCTTAATATGTATTATCTAAGTCTTGTTATTTTACTTGTATATTTTCTTAAATAGTATAAGTATATAAAATCTAATATACATAATTTGACATGTCTTCTCCGTGTCTAAATCATCAATCATCACACAACCACTACTACTAAAAGCAGTAATACGAAACATTTTCAAAACTCCTATGCATCAATCTTAAATACATTTCAAATATAATTCTAAATCAGTCAAATTGCTAGGTCATGTCTGGAAGCTGTTGTACGCCATTATTTTACTATCACATTCTCTGCTACTTATTACCTTTGTAAAGGTGAGTTCTCGTAGCCCCACTTTTAAACACTTTTTTGTTGGGGGAAATGATACTCAAATGCTTTTTTAATGCTTTTCATCTATGCAAAACTTCTATTTTTTTAGACAATGTTATATGTCTATGAATGTTGTGTGAATTACATGAGGACTATTGGAACAAGTTCTGCGGAACAATTCATTTTGTGCATGAGTTCTATGTGAACCACTATGCAAGGACAACGTTGCCGACCTAGGGTTAGCTCCAGCTGGTAGGCGATAGGTTCAGAGGACAATATGCGCGTGAAACACTATAAATTGTTGATTGGGTTGAATGCTATGATATCATGTGATTCTATGTCAGAATTCTGTATAATATTGCATGCATACTGTTTTCATATTGCACAATTATCCACTACTTAAATTCTGGCACAACAACTGGGTTTACTCCTAAACCTACGAGCTCACCAACTTTATGTTGACCCTTTTAGAGTATCATTTTCAGGTGTGATCGGCTTTTGAACAGAAGGTAAATGGAGTTCAAGTTTTATCATTGACTAAGACGTTTTCCTAAAGACATGCGTAACTTGCTTTCAAGACCGTATTAAATGTAACAATGTAAATTAAACTTCTTGTAACAAATCATGATTTATCTTGTGCAATGTAATTAAAACATCGCGCCTCGTGTTACCGCTCTTAGCGGGGTGTGACAGATTGGTATTCATAGCCAAGGTTATAGAGAATGCTCGTTTTTCAAAAATAAAATGCAACTTTAACCAAACAAAAGTTTTCGTAAAACCTCAAACATAATGGAAGTTTACTAGCCCGTGCATTTCATAGTTCTTCCTAAACTATGCATAGCCTGATCAACTATGCCTAATTTACGAAGGATCATGAAATGATAGGGGTAGTTCTCTTAATTTATGTTAGAGGGGGGGAGGGGACACAGAACTCTAAGATCACCTGAAATCACTTCGACCTTATGTGTACATACATGTTTTATGTGTTATGTGATCGTCTTATGATTGTACTACGCGCGTTTACCTTACTTTACTACATGACCACTATTTCATATACGTGTTTTCATGCTTGCCTTGCAAGCTTTACATGTGCTATACTCATACTACTACATGATCTCTATCGCTTATACTTGCCTGACATGCTTGCCTTGTAATGCTCTATATGTCGCCATGCATACTCATACTTTGCTACTGCTTACTTATTCAAGCAGGCCCATACTATGATTTTCTATTTTGAAGACTATACTAAACACTATTTCGGATATGTCCCAACATTGAGTTTTTGGACGGCCAATATCGAATACACTATTTTGGATATAGTATTTTGGTTATACTATTTGAGATACACTATTTTGAGAACACTATTTTGAAATACTTCCTTTATATACTAATCTGGGTACGCAACTACTCAGTTGTCGCCTTATACTATTACGTCATGGTTATCACATGCCCTGTCTCCCCCGCACCACACACCTTGATAGCAAATCCGAATACACTGCATTCTAAGCCGATGAGTAGGATTATATCCTTAGTCGCACTAAGAACAACCCACGGATCAGCGTAATTGCAATTAGTGATCTTGCCATACATTTAGGATCTTGGAGACTACAAATAGGACAATAGGAGTCATGAGAGAGTGATGACCTTAGGCTGAGTTCCTCACATCATCCTTAATAACAATGCCCGCCCTAGTGTTCGTGTTCCGAAGATGGTACCAGTATGGATGACCCGAAGTCTCTCGGTCAAAATTTTTATACAACTGAAACTTTTTCTTAACAAACTTTACGAAGTACGAAATTTGGATTTTCTACGATCAATGGTTTTAAATATAAATCATTTTGAACTCATGTTCACTCGTCAAATTTTCTTGAAAGTCAAAAATCTAGACCACATACGAAAAATCGCTTAGTCGATACATAAATTTTTACAAACATCTTTTCACAATGACTGTAATAAACGAAAACTTCAAACAATGTTGCTCCAGACTATAATTATTGTAACATTCGTCAATTTTTAAGGTCAGTAACCAAAAGCAAACATATGAAAATTTACTCTTTAGATTATTTGTGGAGTCACTTTTATGTGGTCATATTTTTTTAGCGCTTAACTCTTGTTTTATTAGGAACCCTAGTTATACGAACGCACATTTGACCTAATGATCCTAGTTAACGGTCATAATGACCAACGATATGCTCAAATAATATTTAACAAAATATACAAAACCATGTGACAACCATCTATTTCAGGTTAGCAACCGTTGAGCCTTTATGTGCAATAAATAAATATTTTTAGGTCATTGTTTAATTTATACTTTCATTATTATTTTACTTTTGAGTAAAATTTATTTTTACGGTTAACCGATTAAGTTGTCTCGCTTTCATAATAAAACGTTTATTAAATGTGATCCCGGCTATAGATTAAATATCCGTCTACGTGCGCTACGTATCTTAATTATTTCAGATAAATGTTCCATATGTTATAATTTTATTTTTAATGTATACGTTTTTGCTTCGTGGTTACGCCTAAACTCTTGCAATATTTTACGTCTATACCCATTGATCCAAAAACTACCCACTTATTTTAAATTTATACCCTACATACTAATTAATAAAAACACTTAAACTAACTCACCACCTCATCTCATGAGGTGGCTAATTCATATAGTGTCATGGGACACTTGGAAGGAGAGATGTGCATGTCCATCTTGATCTAATCTATACACGTTTCATAATGCACTATAACAAAACTCATCCCCATTTTGGCTCCTCATTTTTAGCTGATCCTTTCCCCCTTTCATATCATAATTTCCATCAAAATTTAAAAGATACTATACATAAGAATCAACTATAAATAAGGCTAACTATAATTCTCTAGTAATGACATTTGATTAATCTTTCAAGACATCATCAAGGTTTATAATTAAGAGTTTATTTAAGAGGTTTGAGGGGCTGAAGTAAAGTGATTATATAGTATTATATTTGGTTGAAAAGGCTTATTGCAAGAGTTTGTAGTTGGGTAAATTTAGAGCTAGTGCAAATTTTGGTTATTTTCAATATATCATCATTTTCATCCTTGTAAGAGATTGTGTCATTAACTTTTTAATTTTTCTTGTAAAAGCATTTATATTTTTTGAAATTTTTGGACCAAAATAGTGTTAAAACACATATAAAATGATTTTGAGTGTTAGTGGAGTCGTTTTTGCATGATGAGTTAGTGGTTTGACTTGTTTAGTCAAAAAGAAATTTCAATCAGCCCTCTACTCTATTTTGTGTCATATTGATTTGAGCATAAGTTAACGATAAATAAATGTTTTGACATGATTCCAGAGCCTAAAATCAAGTACTTTGAGTCTAGTTTTCAAAAATGTAAGCTTTGTAAAAATATGAGGTCGTTTGGTTAGTGAAAGTTGCAAAATGGTAAAAGGTATCAAATCTGCCCGAAAACCTCTTTTCAACCCTTATACTAAAATGACCATAAATCATAAACCAGGATGAATCTATCTTTGAAACTGATATGGGGGATACTTGTAAGGGTTATTTAGAGTCTCCCATTGATATAACTCATATAAACTTAATTTAGACCATCTGATCATTAAAATACTTTTATATGTCCAGACTTCGCCATTTTTGGAGTCGCGTATAAATGGTCGGGTATAATTCCTTGATAAATTTTGGAAAAATTCATGAACACACCTAAAATATGGAATTTTGACCTGGAGCAGTAGCTTGGCCAGAAATTTTAATTAACTTGGTCAAATAAATACTTAAAGTGACGAGAAATTCGGGATAAATTAGTAGAAATTGTGCCTTTGGATAAAATTAACTTTGGATACAAATGTGAACACAAGACTTAACAAATTAACCTTAATATTATCTGAGCATATCGTATAGGATCTAATTAGGTATATTTATTTGCCATAGGTTACGATTAGAAGGTTGCGTATTCATTTGGGTTGCCTACTTGGTGTGGTTTGCCGAGAAGTCCTATTATCATTCTAACTTTTATGGTGAGTTTCTCACATCCCCACTTTTACGGTTTTTATGATTTTGGGATAGAAAGCATGATGTGTCTATTAAATTACTATGCTCGTACTTCTTTATTATTAAAACTTTCGAGCATACTTGAACTTATTAAACTCAATTTGAAATTGTGGAACTTTGGAAACGTGTTGAACTTTAAACTTGAACTTGATATGTATGTTATTGTATGCTTGGAACCCGTCACCACTTTTAACTCAGTTTTTGCTTTAACGAGATTGAGACGTTAGTACTTATTGATAGCACTATTAGGAGATTAGCCCCTCCTCACTCCCACCATAAACGGGGCGCATAGTACTAGGACATAAGACTTGTGTTGCGACACTTGTCAAACTTGCAACTTATTTTAGTGTAGGGTTGCTATACTAGGTGAATGGATCTCGGAACTAGAAGGCTGAATGCGTTTAAGTAGTGCCTTGCATAAACACTATAGCATACATATACATTGATTTATATTACGTTACTTTGGGTAATGAGAACTGTCTTTGGAAATTTGAATCAGTTAGATTCACGACTTTTTTTGGAAACTTGACATTGAATTGGGAACTATGTTTGGACATCTACTCTTTTATTAAACTATTTTGGGTACCTATTCCTGTGTGCTCACAAACTATTTTTCATAGTTGATCGTTTTTATCATGCTTTTCAGGTGGCGTTCCTAAAGTGGATACTTAGTGCTTTCTTTTCAATCCTTGTCAAGATGTCCACTTATTTACAAGAATCATGTCTTTTGGGAAATATCCATGTTCAGATGGATAACAATTTATGTTGTCTTTTATACTTTCAAACTTGTTTCTTGAAGTTGTTGTAACTCAGATAACTTTACTTTTATTTAACATGTATGGTGTTTATATCTATCACCTTGTGTGATGTTTATTAATATGTTACACCTTGTAATTTCACCTTGGTGGGGTGTGACATTTATGGTCAAAGATTTTATACTCAAATAAAAATCGTTAACAAATTTTAAAACCATGCCTCTAAAAAGGGACGTGCACTATATCTACATACTATTCGGCCATTTTAAAACCATGCCTATGATTGAGATGTTATTACTTATGGATGGTGCTATTAGGAGATTAGTCCCTCCTCACTCCCACCGTAAACGGGGTGCATAGTACTAGGACATAAGAGTTGTGTTGCGACACTTGTCGAACTTGCAACTTATTTTAGTGTAGGGTTGCTACACTAGGTGAATGGAACTCAGAACCGAAAGGCTGAATGCGTTTAAGTAGTGCCTTGCATAAACACTATAGCATACATATACATTGATTTATATTACGTTACTTTGGGTAACGAGAATTGTCTTTGGAAATTTGAATCAATTGGATTCACGACTTCTTTTGGCAACTTGATATTGAATTGGGAATTATGTTTGGACATCTACTCTTTTATTAAACTATTTTGGGTACCTATTCTTGTGAGCTCACCAACTATTTTCAATAGTTGACTGTTTTTATCATGCTTTTCAGGTGACGTTCCTAAAGTAGATACTTAGTACTTGCTTTTCAATCCTTGTCAAGATGTCCACTTATTTACAAGAATCATGTCTTTTGGGAAATATCCATGTTCGGATGGAAAATAATTTATGTTGTCTTTTGTACTTTCAAACTTGTTTCTTGAAGTTGTTGTAACTCGGATAACTTTACTTTTATTTAACATTTATGGTGTTTATATCTATCACCTTGTGTGATGTTTATTAATATGTTACACCTTGTGATTCCGTCTTGGTGGGGTGTGACAAATTGGTAATAAGAGGCTAAGGTTATAGCCGCTGATTTTTTTTTCAAAATAAAAATCCAAACTATAACCAAAATGATTTTCTTTTCTAAAAACATCGAGCATGAAACGATTTGACTAGTCTGAGTGGTTGCATCATTAGACCTCAATTAGACATAACTTGATTAACTATGTCTAATTTAGGGAGTATCATGCAACACAGGGTATAGTCATTATTTTAAAGGAGCTTAAAACTGACCTTCCACTTTAGTCACTGAAAAGCATACTAGGAATTATTTGCACCGTACAATGCATACTTTTAGATGTCCACTATTTGATTTTAGTACATCAAGCTTATTTTGATTAATCCATTCGTGTTCTGAGTTTGCGTTTACATCGGTTACTGTCATTATAGTGTCACACTGTCCTTAAGCACCTTGTTATTATGGACACCGTCATAGTCGCAATATGTCCCATAGATTGTCTTCGCGCGCGCTAATGATTCCGTGAGTGAGTCACAACGTATACTTAACCACTTTTCGTATCCTTACCCTGCATAACACCTTGAGGAGGACTCGTCGATAGATTCCAAGTTAGAGCCCGAGGCGAGCAGCAGGTGAACTACGTATGCACAACATGTAGAGACGTTCGTTCTTTCACTATTAGAGCTACGTCGACCTATATTTTGGTCACGTCTCTGTCTTATTTCATCACACTATTAAGCCAACCATTTTGGATGCAAAAACAAGCATTCCTTGCTTGTTCGCAAACTCCATGTTCAGTGATTTAAGATTTTTATTTCTAAGCGACCTCAAAGTTGAGTCAATTTTTCAAAAACATTGGACCTTTTACCAACTTCTACCTTGATTTCATGACAGTTCTTGTTTGATGAGTTGTGAAATTAGGCTTCAAGTTGCTACATGGCTTAAGATCTTTGAAGAATTCACTCGGGGATGGGTGAGGCTTGGATGTATGGATGTGGATACTCAAACGACGTGGATGCAACGCGGCTATAAAGAGTCTAGGGCTGGAAGCAGAAATGCATGGTGTTTTGTCCTCACCCTACCAAATTCCTTTCTGGTTTAGTTGTTGGCAGTTATACCAATGAGGGTGTACTAGTGTAGCCTACCTGCACGGTTAATTTCACGCTCTTTTGAATTACTGATTTTGTAGTTCTTCTTTATTATGATATAATAAACCATTTGGATCGGTTGTGTAGATCAAGTGCCAAAATTTGATTGATATTATTATCGTTATCTTTTGGAAGGATTTTTGTAAAATGTTATCTGATTACTTAAATTTTATTTATATAACAAACATAACGGTAAACTTTTACAATGCTTGACTAAATAATTATCTATTGACCTATTTTCTTGACAACCAATTTAATATATATTTTAGAAAACTTGAAACCATATTTATTAAATATTATTAATTTGTCAGATAAAATATAGATATTCCTTATATAAAACTTGCTTTTCGCCTATGTATACCACTAAATTTTATGTAAATACTAAACATGGTTGATTTAAATTGGTTGAGTACATCTATCTATGTTTGATTATTCATTTAAACACTTCGTTCAAAAGTGTTATATTCAACCTTAACTGAGTTGAAAATTTCTAAACATGTTCATTCTTTAACTATATTTCTGTGAATATGTATAAACTGTTTGAAGGTACGATTTGGCAAGTTTCTAATAGAGTAAATTTTTATGTTTATTTGTAGAAGTATGGCAGGAAGAAGCACACGTAGCAACACTGCCAAAAACACCAACCCTCCCAATGAAACAGCGGATGAAGTGACTCGACAACTTAACATCACATTGCTAAATCTGTGAACTCAACTTGTTCAAGCCCTCTAAGGAAACCTAGCAAATCAAAGAAACGTCACACAAAGCTGCATTATCAAAACATTCAGGGCTTCTGGTGCCAAGGAATTTTTTGGCACAGAAGGTGCAGTTAGTTTACTAACCTGGTTTGAAAACATTGAGTCTGTGCTCCATATCACTAAGTGCCCCGTAGAGAGCCAAGTCGAATTCGCGGCTAGTATGCTACAAGGCCGCGCCTTAACATGGTGGAATACCCTTGTTAAACTCAAGGACGAGCTGCTGCTATAGCCCAACCTTGGGAAGATTTTAAGAAGTTGTTGATGGAGGAATATTGTCCCGATGATGAAATTCAGAAATTAGAATCAGAATTTTAAAACCATAAGATGGTTGGGTAAGATATTGATGGGTATACGGTTAGATTTCATGAGTTGGCAAGGTTGGTGCCACACATGGTTACCCCAGATAACCAGCGTGTCAATCGCTACATTCTGGGTCTGGCTCCCAAGATTAAGGCACATGTTACTTTATCCAAACCCACTAGTATTCAGAGTGCGGTGAGCATGGCCAACTGTTTGACCATGATGGTATTAAGGATGGGATATTTAAGAAAAAGGAAAATGCTAGGAACAAGAAGAGGTCGAATGATCAAAACCGGAACCGAAGAAGGGATGATAGGAATAAAAGATAAAGAACTGGAAGGAACTTTGCTCTGACTGCTTAGGAGCAAAGACAAGGGCAACGTCAGTATGCTGGTCCACATCCAAAATGTGCAAAATGCAACTTCCATCATTCTGGTAACTTCCCTGTGTGCGGTCGATGTAACCAAGTAGGCCATTTTACCTGATACTCCACGGGTAGAGCTACTAATGAAAGACCAAGACCAACTTGTTTTGAGTGTGGAGATCCTAACCACTTTATGAGGAATTGTCCAAGGATGAACCGAGCCACTACCGCAGGAGCAAATCGCCCAAACCCCATGCAAGCAATCGAAGGAAACCCCAACCAAAGGAACAATAGGAATCGAGCACATGGTAAAGCCTTTGGCCAAGGTGTTGCTGAAGATCCACAAGACCCAAACATTGTGACGTGTACATTTTCTCTAAATAATCATTTCGCTATAGTTTTGTTTGATTTTGGTGCTGATTATAGCTTTATATCTACCAACTTCTTACCATTGATTAACATGAAACCTAGTGTCATAAGCCCCAGTTATGAGATTGAAATAGCTAGCGGCCTTAAAGTAGTTACCAATATGATTATTCAAGGTTGTAGACTTGAACTAGAAGGTTATATGTTTATCAGCAATTTGATTCCTTTTAGACATGGTAGTTTCGACGTGATCGTAGGAATGGATTGGTTGTCAAAGCTTAGAGCTAAGATAGTTTGCTTTGAGAAAATAGTCCAGATTTCGTTATCCAACGGAGAGAATTTAGAAGTTCATGGAGAACGTCGTGAATTTGAAGACCATGAAAATCAATGAGCCAAAACTCAAAGACATCCCTGTTGTATGTGAATTCCCTGGTGTGTTTCCGAAAGATTTATCGGGTTTACCCCCATCTCGCAAAGTAGAGTTTCGCATAGATCTTATTCCTGGAGCTATGCCTATTGCAAAATCACATTATCGTTTGGCACCTATGGAAATGCAAGAACTGTCCAACCAACTTAAAGAACTCTAAGACAAAGGTTTCATATGACCTAGTTCTTCACCCTGGGAGCATCGGTGTTGTTCGTGAAAAAGAAGGATGGTTTGTTCCGCATGTGTATAGACTATCGGGAGCTGAACAAGCTAAGCATCAAGAATCGCTACCCTCTTCCTAGGATCGATGACTTGTTTGATCAGTTGCAAGGGTCACGGTATTTTTCGAAAATAAACCTTTGATCTGGCTATCATCAGTTGAGAGTACGCGAAGAAGATATTCCCAAAACTGTATTTAGGATAAGGTACGGACATTTTGAATACACGGTCATGCCTTTCGGTCTAACTAACGCCCCCGCGGTATTCATGGACCTTATGAACCGCGTATGTAGGCCGTATCTCGACAAGTTTGTCATTGTCTTTATTGACGACATCTTAATTTATTTGAAGTCCAAAGAGGAGCATGATGTTCACCTAAAATTGATATTAGAGTTACTTGAAAAAGAGAAATTGTTCGGGAAATTCTCAAAATGCGAATTCTGGCTACAAGAGGTTCATTTTCTCAGACATGTAGTGAACATCGAAGGTATACATATGGATCCCAACAAAATTAAAGCAGTGAAAATTTAGAAGCCCTCGGAGACCCCAACCGAGATCCATTCGTTCTTAGGGTTGGCAGGATATTATAGGCGATTTATCGTAAATTTCTCAAAGATTGCAAAACCTCTCACCCTGTTGACTCAGAAAAACAAGAAGTTTAAGTGGGGTGATGAGCAGGAGAACGCTTTTCAGACCTTAAAGGACATGTTGTATGATGCCCTGATTTTGGTATTACCAGAAGGACCAAATGACTTCGTAGTTTATTGTGACGCATCGAATCAAGGTTTTGGTTGTGTGTTGATGTAGAGAAACAAGGTGATTGCATACGCATCCAGACAACTCAAAATCTACGAGAAGAACTACACCACTCATGATTTAAAGTTGGGCGGAGTAGTATTTGCTCTCAAAACCTGGAGGCACTATTTGTATGGAACAAAGAGTGTTATCTACAATGATCATAAAAGCCTTCAGCACATTTTCGATAAAAAAGAATTAAACATGTGTCAAAGATGATGGATAGAACTTTTCAGTGATTATGACTGCGATATTAGCTACCACCCAGGTAAAGCGAACGTAGTAGCTGATGCATTGAGTAGGAAAGAACGAATGAAACTGAGGCGAGATCGAGCTATGAGCATGACAATTCACTCTAGCATTAAGACTAGGATACTGGATGCTTAGAACGAAGCTTCCAAGGGCGCCAACACTTTAGCAGAAATGTTGAAAGGATTGGATAAACAGTTTAAAAAAAAGAAGATGGCGGATTGTATTTCGTTGAGCGAATCTGGGTGCCAGCTTATGGCAATTTGAGAACTTTAATAATGAATGAAGCCCATACTACAAAGCATTTTGTACATCCTAGAGTAGACAAGATGTACTATGACCTACGAGACTTATATTGGTGTCCCAGAATGAAGAAGGATATCTCTTTGTATGTTAGTAAGTATTTGACTTGCTCTAAAGTCAAAGTAGAGCACCAGAAACCATCAGGGTTACTTTAACAGCCAGAGATTCCCGAAAGGAAATGGGAGAATATCATAATAGACTTCATAACCAGATTACCAAGAACCAGAAGCGAACACGACTCGATCTGGGTGGACTGACCAAATCTGCGCATTTCTTAGATGTCCGTGAAGACTGCAAGCCAAAAAGGTTGGCAAGACTGTACATCAATGATATCGTAGCAAGGCACGGTGTGCCTGTGTCAATTATATCTGATCGTGACAGTTATTTCACATCAAGATTTTGGCAATCACTGTAGAAAGCATTTGGTACGCAACTAGATCTGAGTGCTGCTTACCATTACGACTCGATTTGGGTGATTATCGATCGACTGACCAAATACGCGCATTTCTTAGCTGTCCGTGAAGATTACAAGACAGAAAGGTTGGCAAGACTGTACATCAATGAGATCGTAGCAAGGCACGGTGTGCCTGTGTCAATTATATCTGATCGTGACAGTTATTTCACATCAAGATTTTGGCAATCACTGCAGAAAGCATTAGGTACGCAATTGGATCTGAGTACTGCTTACCATCCCCAAACCAATGGCCAAAGTGGGTGTACCATTTAAACACTAGAAGATATTCTTAAAGCTTGTGCAATGGATTTTGGTGGAAACTGGGATACTCGTCTACCCTTAGTAGAATTTTTATACAACAACAGCTACCACTCGAGCATGAAGTGTGCCCCATTTGAAGCATTATATGGGAGGAAATGTCAAACGCCCATAGCTTGGGTAGAAGTGGGAGAAAGCAAGCTAATTGGACCAAAAATTATCCAGAAGACCACCAACAAAATTGTTCAAATTAAGGAAAGACTGAAGACTGAACGAGATCGCCAGAATAGCTATGCCGACAATCAACGAAAGCCGTTAGAGTTTAGTGTCGGTGATAAAGTACTACTTAAAGTGTCACCTTAGAAAGGTGTGGTACGTTTCGGTAAGAGAAGCAAGCTTTCACCAAGATTTGTAGGACCGTTCGAGGTTGTCGAGCGAGTGGGTCATGTTGCTTATCGATTGTGTCTACCGCAAGAACTTGTAGGCATTCATGACACATTCCACGTGTCAAACCTGAAGAAATATTTAGCCGAAGTAAACTTGCACGTACCGCTAGAAGAAATCAAGATCATCGACAAACTATGTTTTGTTGACGAACCTATTGAAATTATAGATCGTGAGGTCAAGAAGCTCAAACGAAGTTGAATTCCTATTGTAAAAGTTTGTTATAACTCCCAAAGAGGACCAAAATTTACTTGGGAATGAGAAGGCAAGATGAAGCGCAAGTATCCGTAACTATTTGCGAGCGCTAAACCTTAGGACGGACGAATGGAACTTCAGGACGCAGTTCCCTTTAACAGGGGAAAAATGTAACATTCGTCAATTTTTAAGGTCAGTAACCGAAAGCAAACATATGAAAATTTACTCTTTTGATTATTTGTGGAGTCACTTTTATGTGGTCATATTATTTTTAGCGCTTAACTTTTGTTTTATTAGGAACCCTAGTTATACGAACGCACATTTGACCTAATGATCCTAGTTAACGGTCATAATGACCAACGATATGCTCAAATAATATTTAACAAAATATATACAAAACCATGTGACAATCATTTATTTCTGGTTAGCAACCGTTGAGCCTTTATGTGCAATAAATAAATATTTTTAGGTCATTGTTTAATTTTATACTTTCATTATTATTTTACTTTTGAGTATAATTTATTTTTACGCTTAACCGATTAAGTTGTCTCGCTTTCATAATAAAATGTTTATTAAACGTGATCCCGGCTATTGATTAAATATCTGTCTACGTGCGCTACGTATCTTTATTATTTCAGATAAATGTTTCATATGTTATAATTTTATTTTTAATGTATACATTTTCGCTTCGTGGTTACGCCTAAACTCTTGTAATATTTTACGTCTATACCCGTTGGTCCAAAAACTACTCACTTATTCAAAATTTATACCCTAAATACTATTTAATAAAAATACTTAAACTAACTCACCACCTCATCTCATGAGGTGGCTAATTCATATAGTGTCATGGGACACTTGGAAGGAGAGATGTGCATGCTCATCTTGATCTAATCTATAAAACAAAACTCATCCCTATTTTGGCTCCTCATTTTTAGCTAATCCTTTCCCCCTTTCATATCATTATTTCCATCAAAATTTACAAGATATTATACATAAGAATCAACTATAAAGAAGACTAACTATAATTCTCTAGTAATGACCTTTAATTAATCTTTCAAAACATCATCAAGGTTTATAATTAAGGGTTTATTTAAGAGGCTTGAGGGGCTGAAGTAAAGTGATTATAAAGTGTTATATTTGGTTGAAAAGTCTTATTGCAAGAGTTTCTAGTTGGGTAAATTTAGAGCTAGTGCAAATTTTGGTTATTTACAATATATCATCATTTTCGTTCTTGTAAGAGATTGTCTCGTTAACTTTTTAATTTTTCTTGTAAAAGCATTTATATTTTTTGAGATTTTTGGACTAAAATAGTGTTAAGACACATATAATATAATTTTGAGTGTTAGTGGAGTCGTTTTTGCATGATGGGTTAGTGGTTTGACTTGTTTAGTCAAAAGAAAATTTCAATCAGCCCTCTACTCTATTTTGTGTCATATTGATTTGAGCATAAGTTGATGATAAATAAATATTTTGACATGATTCCAGAGCCTAAAATCGAGTACTTTGAGTCTAGTTTCCAAAAATGTAAGCTTTGTAAAAATATGAGGTCGTTTGGTTAGTAAAAGTTGCAAAATGGTGAAAGGTGTCAAACTGCCCAAAAACCTCTTTTCAACCCTTGTACTAAAATGACCATAAATCATAAAACACGATGAGTCTATATATGAAAGTGATATAGGAGACACTTGTAAGGGTTATTTAGATTCTATCATTGGCCTAACTCATATAACCTTGATTTAGACCACATGATCATTAAAATACTTTTATATGTTCAGATTTTGCCATTTTTGGAGTCGGGTATAAATTGTCGGGTACAAGTCCTTGATAAATTTTGGGAAATTTCATAGACACACCTAAAACATGGAATTTTGACCTGGAGTAGTAGCTTGGCTAGAAACTTTTAGTAACTTGGTCAAATAAATACTTAAAGTGACTGGAAATTCGGGACAAATTAGTAGAAATTATGCCTTTGGATAAAAGTAACTTTGGATACAAATGTGAACACAAGACTTAACAAATGAACCTTAATATTGTTCGAGCATATCATATAGGATCTAATTAGGTATATTTACTTTCCATAGGTTACGAGTAGAAGGTTGCGTATTCGTTGGGGTTGCCTACTTAGTGTGGTTTGCCGAGAAGTCCTATTATCATTCTAACTTTTAAGGTGAGTTTCTCACATCCCCTCTTTTACCGTTTTTAAGATTTTGGGGTGGAAAACATAATGTGTATATTAAATTACTATGCTCGTACTTCTTTGTTATTAAAACTTTCGAGCATACATGAACTTATTGAACTCGATTTGAACTTGTAGAACTTTAGAAACGTGTTAAACTTTGAACATGAACTTGATATGTATGTTGTTGTATGCTTGGAACCCGCCACTACTTTTAACTCACTTTCCCCTTTAATAGGATTGAGACGTTAGTACTTATGGATGGCGCTATTAGGAGATTAGCCCATCCTCACTCTCACCGTAAACGGGGTGCATAGTACTATGACATAAGACTTGTGTTGCGACACTTGTCGAACTTGTAACTTATTTTAGTGTAGGGTTGCTACACTTGGTGAATGGAACTCGAAACCGGAAGGTTGAATGCGTTTAATTAGTGCCTCACATAAACACTATAGCATACATATACATTGATTTATATTACGTTACTTTGGGTAACGAGATCTGTCTTTGGAAATTTGAATCAATTGGATTCACGACTTATTTTGGCAACTTGATATTGAATTGGGAACTATGTTTGGACATCTACTCTTTTATTAAACTATTTTGGGTACCTATTCCTGTGAGCTCACCAACTATTTTTAATAGTTGACCGTTTTTATCATGCTTTTTAGGTGACGTTCCTAAAGTGGATACTTAGTGCTTGCTTTTCAATCCTTGTCAAGATGTCCACTTATTTACAAGAATCGTGTCTTTTGGGAAATATCCATGTTCGGATAGAAAACAATTTATGTTGTCTTTTGTACTTTCAAACTTGTTTCTTGAAGTTGTTGTAACTCGGATAACTTTACTTTTATTTAAAATGTATTGTGTTTGTATCTATCACCTTGTGTGATGTTTATTAATATGTTACACCTTGCGATTCCGCTTTGGTGGGGTGTGACATTTATGGTTAAAGTTTTTATACTCAAATAAATGTCGTTAACAAATTTTAAAATCATGCCTCTGAAAAGGGACGCGTACTATGACTACACACTATTTGGCCATTTGAAAACAAACCAAAAACCTTTGATTATCTATGAAAGTTTTCAAACACTTCAAGTCATTGACACCAGATTTTTTTCCCTTAGGAACTTTGATTCATAGATCAACATCTTCCACTTCTCATACGCCCAACTACACATTCATCCTTGATGTTTTCACATCATGGGCTGTCTTTTGATATCCTTTTTATTCATCTATGATATCATTAGCAATTATCACCCTCATTGTTCAAACTCTATCGGGTCCTACCCTTCCTTTTGGTATACGACGTCAACAACTACGCTTATTTTTCAAGACAATAAGGACGCCTCCATCGTAACCCTCTACTAACCCCATTTACGCTACTCGGCTCAAAAAGAGAACCTTCTTACGAAACATGTACATAAGACTCTTATGGCCTGTACAGATAAGATGTTGTGTACCATATAAATATCATCCCCATAATTCTAAACTCAATACTACGGCTACCAATCCCATACTATGAATTTGATATTCCTTCACATTTCCTTCACATGCCATGAAACAACCACTTTAACATTGGGAAGCCTTCATTCTTACGTCTTTAATCTTTGTATACGACGATCGTTCCTCTGGTCGAAGATGCAACCCTGATAATCTTCCTATCCCATGTAATCCTTACCTCGATATTTGATCAACGATTCCCTTCTTTAATGATATCTTTAGTAAGAAATTGGTTCTCCATCTACAAATTCTACAACTATCACTCTATCTAATCTCTTCGATTCACGATTTACATGACAGTACAAAGAAGAAGTCGCAAAACATCTTTTGGCACCGGACGTCAAACGCGAGCAGGTCCTTCAATCTTCTTTGACATTGACCTTTCTGAATTTCTTTTGACGAATATGTCGACCTTCATAAGTCCACAAGAAACCACAAATTAGCTATGTAGTGCAGCCTCAAGCAAAGCGACCTAATTGGTTGCACTAGTAACAGGTGTTCGTGCCAATCTACACCGAATCATACCCCGTTTCGTGCAAGCCATTTTGGATTCTGATAAAGACCATATAGAGAATGACTGATCATCCCTTCCCTAATAGATACATGATGTTTTACAAACACGATGCCTCCTCCCCATTGCCTATACCAATTTTCCTCTAAACGACTTACTTGCCTCGATTATATCCCTAACCCTCTTCACTAACCTCAACAATCTAAGCTGTAGATACCTATTTGTTTGTTTTGGGTGAACCCACGATTAAGCAGACTTTTCAAAAAATTTAAGTTGTAACAACAACTTGATGCTTAGCTTAATTTCATGACAGTTCTTGTTTGATTAAGTTGTGGAGTTAAGTTAGGTTCAAAGTTGTTACTTAGCTTAAGGTCTATGATAATTTTTCCTAAGTCAGGAGAGCTTACCCTCAACAACATAGCCGCCTGATAGTTACTTTAGACTGACAATCCTTTTTCCTTAGTAGGATAAACTTGGATAAAAATGCCATGATTTCAACTTCTAGCAATATTTGACCATATCACATAAGCTATGACCACAGCACTAAGTCCTGATTTGACTTCTAATTCTTTCATGATGAAATTGACCTCCATTGAATTCTAAGTACAAACGATAGTCTTTTACAATCAAAAAAGAGAAAACTATGAATTCTAATATAGTAAACTAGGTCGTTACACTAGTAGTTTCATTAGCGAAACTTGTCACCCCCACCTACAAACACCCTCTGGATTCTAGTAGTTAACATATGATGAACCCTAAGTAAAGCTTAGCCGATGATTAACTAGTTCTCACCCATAGGAAGTCAGTTCGATGATTGAGTTCATGTTATGGAAGAAACAAACAAAACTCTCGTTAAAAAAGCTAAACAACTTAGATAAGATAAGATCTTGATTTCAAACATTAGAGGGAACTCAAGGCAAGGACTCAACCAAAAATTCATACTTCAGATAAACAGGAAAGACCAACAATTTGAATATGCTAAGAAGATCAACAACGTCTCCCCGATGAGACATTTGTTACCCTTGGAAAACATCCGAATCAACGATCAGACTAAAACTATAATAGGAAAACCAATAGGAACCGAATATCGTGCCTAGTGCCCTTACCTATCATCCTACATCATATCATCTGATAGCGCGTCAACAACAATTACCAGCCTATAAACTGTTTAGATTAAAGGCGAATTTGCACGTAGGTTTGTTAGACCCTTGAGATCACTCAGAGGATCGGACCAGTAGCCTATCGATTAAGACTACCTCAAGAACTAAGTAGTGTTCATGACACGTTTCACGTGTCAAACCTCAAGAAAGGTTTGGATGGCCCAACCCTACAAGTACCTTTAGAGGAAATCTAATTTGATGATAAGTTGAACTTTTTGGAAAAGCATGTAGAAATCTTAGAGCGTGAAATCAAGAAACTGAAGCAAAGTAAAATTCCTATTGTCAAGGTGTGATGAAATTTGGAACGAGGTCCTGAATTTACTTTGGAGGAATCAAAAGAGACTCAAATACCCACATCTTTTTAGCACTAACACTAATTGAATTTTGAGACGAAATTCTTTTAAGGGGGTGAGACTGTGACAACCGGTGAATTTTCCCTAGGTTATAGTGTCCCAAAATACTATGACTACACACTTTTATATTTCTATCTTAATAAATATCTATAAAACAGTTCAGATTTTGACTTTTATTGACTTTTACGATGCGTAAACAGTTACAGTATAACCGGATGTCAGTCAACAATTTCCTACTAGAATGGGTCTCTTACTTCAAACTATCACTTCCTAAACACTCATGTTTGCATTGGTCACTTATGTAACCTTTGCCATTTTTTCCAGTCTCGTAATGTTCTATTTAGTTCTTTGATTCTTTTGACTTTTATAGTTTTTTGTCGAAACAATTATCGTGTTGACGATAGTCAATCAATAAGTTCTTTAGTCAATAAATCCTTTATTTCATATATTATTCCTTTTTAGAGGTTTATAATATTATTTGATCACTTTCCGAGAGGGCGTCCCGCAAACGTCTTAGAATGTTAAACAACACGTTCTGACACGTCCATAAATGGTGTATACTTAATTTAAAATAATTTAACTAAAAAACCTATGGTGTGAATATTCAAAGTTTAAGTAAACATATTATTACATTCGTTAAACAACACAAGAACTTTCGGGTCACATTTTAAATTGAGCTGTGATCGTTAGTTAACCCGACAAGAGGCAAAACGACACCTAGGAACCCACTAGGATTCCTTAACGTTCAAACCCCCACAAGGGAACAAGGTGGCTTAATTTTAGCAAGTGTGTCTTATTCATGCACTTGTCCTATTTTGTTTTCAAAATACACATAGTTGTAAAAAACACAAACAAAAATCTTTCTTTCCTCTCTTCTCTTTCTCTCTTTTGTCCAAAAACTACACACACACAAAACACATAAATTTTTTAACTTTGGTCAAGAACAAGAAGGTTTAAGCATTTTTAGGTTGATTCTAATAGGCGTGGGTTTATAAAAATAACATTTGGGTTGTTTGGTTTCGTGTCGATTTGTCTTCAAAACCCTCTTTGTAAGTTGTTATTTATTTAAAAAATCTTGTACATTTAGAAGCTTAATGATGCATAGATGTTAGTTGTACAGTCCGTTTACTAAAAATCAAACACGAAAAATATATGAAACCTCATAAAAGGGTGCGTTTGGTTTGACCTAGCGTAAAAGGAAAACAAGGGTTGGTCATTTTAATAAAGTGGTTGCGTTGGTGAAGAGACTTTATTTGCTTATTATAGATTATGGCTTATTCGGTACATTGATAAGCTTTAGAGAGCTTATTTTGGGGCTTATATGTTTCGAACACAACAAGAAACCAAAAAGAAAGTGGTTTTGGTTATGTACCTCTCTTGTCATATTTTAAATACTTATTTTGAGAACTAAACATACTACGCAGCTTATTAGTTAATTAATAAGCTAAACATACCTGTTTTGAGCTTATAAGACTCACGGCCCAATAAGGCCCAATAAGCCGCGGCTTATTGTGGACCTTAATGTGGTCCAACTCATTTTCATGGTTTATGTTATAGCTTATTTTGGTATTTAAAAAACTCATATAGCTTAACGGCTTAAAGATAAGCTAAGGATAGCTTATTTGGGGCTTATTAGGTCACAACATAATAAGCTAAGCCCAAGTCATGGCTCTGTGAGCCTTAGCTATACTTTGTGGATTATTTGTTGGACTTATTTTCTAAAGGGGCTTTAGTATTGGGTCTAAATCGGGTTTTAAAACTAGTAACGACATGTTGGACTACTATTGGGCCTTAAGGCCCAATAAGTGAAAGCTAACCATTTTAAACACCTAGAACGAATTTCTGAAAACGATTTATACTCATATGGTTAAGTTAGTCTTTTGGGGAAATGTATTTGATGAATCGTTACGAAAACGTAGATTTTGGTCATTTTGTCGGTATCAATTTTGTTTTAGGGAAAGATATACGGAAAATAAGGTTTGAAACCTTGGAAAACATTTTATAAACGAACGGGTCATGCCGAAATTTTATAAAAATATTTAACTTATAATATTTTACAAAATTTCCACTTTCTTAAAAATCCGACAAAAAAACAAAATAATAAAATATTATTATTTTAATAATTCGACAAAAAGACGATAATATATATTATAATTTATTAAATCATAAAACTTCTTTAATGGTTTTGTGTAATTAAAACGCGTCATTTCTTACAATCTATACAATTAAACTAGGTAACTTGAACTTACCAGGTAAATTACCAGAACATATTTTTTAATATCTATTATCTAAGTCTTGTTATTTTACTTGTCTATTTTCTTAAATAGTATAAGTATATAAAATCTAATATACATACTTTGACATGTCTTCTCCGAGTCTAAATCACCAATCATCACACAACCACTACTACTAAAAGTAGTAATACGAAACAATTTCAAAACTCCTATGCATCAATCTTAAATACACATTTCAAATATAACTCTAAATCAGTCAAATTGCTAGGTCGTGTCTGGAAGTCGTTGTACGCCATTGTTTGACTATCATATTCTCTGCTACTTATTACCTTTATTAAGGTGAGTTCTCATAGCCCCACCTTTTAAACACTTTTCCGTTGGGGGAAAATGATACTTGTCACACCCCGTCAATGGCGAAAACACGGGATGCGACGATAGCATTCATCGCACAAGATACAAGATCAAACACTTTATAATTTACATGTAACACCCCCAAAATTCAGGACAACGCAGCGGAATGGTAACATTGGGGTGCTACTTCAGGGCACAAAACACAAGTC